>JAPQWV010000240.1:825000-838000 GCA_027422505.1 Craterostigma plantagineum | reverse complement strand
TTGTAACACAAAATGATCATTCTATACCAGTTCATATAACTTTTATACCACTTTTTTAAGTTAGGTCCTTATCTCTAAATCTTATAGAAATTGGGTCCTTTAAACGACATTTTTTTCTGACAGGGTCTGAATCTAAAATTAAACTGCTGACGAGGCATGAATTCAAATATACCCAAAATAAAAGTAGCAAGAGTGACCAAGCAAACTCGTCTAATCACAGTAGATATAGCCCCTCTAAAACTTTGGAAGCATTTTTTTTTATTTTTGCAGATTATTGATAAATTTAAGATGAAAAATGTTATGATTTTGGTAATTATTGTTTGCCTCGATTTGGTTTGGGGCTCGTAGTTTGAGTATAGCAAGAAAGACCTGCAATTGTCGAATACATTGTGCGAATACAATTTCCTTAAAACAGATTCGATCCCTCACGTATATGTGCAAGAAGAGTAATGAGCGTCTGTCTCTCAGGATACTTCGATTAACTCAGCGTTCGATTTGCACGACGTCGACATCGAGGCGAACGAAATGAGATTGTGTATGAGCAGAATTTTTTACTTTTTTTTATCTCATTTGTTGCTTGGAAGAAATCTTGTTATATAAGAAAACCACCCCACGAGTCCATTGGATTTTTGCCGGGTTTGCACCCCCTGCGTGCGCATGCCAGCAGCCTTGTAGTATAATATTGGCCAGTTATTTTAAATCAATAATTTTACAACAATATATAAGGAGTGCTAAAACTAGCTACTTTTCCAATGTGGGATTCCCACATTAATATTCCTCCAAAAATTCACATTCACAAGCCCAATAATTAAAGTCCAAACATTTAATTAACGTTCTTGCTCATCAAAACGATCTCTGCATAGACGATAGTATGTTTTACCATTTGAACTTCCTCTTTGTATGTACTTGGTTTACTGCAGTCCAGTAGAATGCGATGTCTTTGAACTGTCCCTGTTTTTATGTAAATGAATCCACGTATAATACATAGAGACCATTTTTTTTCTCTTGTTTCGTTGGTTTTGTCCATTACGGCCATGGGCACGTCCTGATTCTGCGAGGGTTTTTAAAGAACTAAGCCTCTCAGTTCTCCTTTGAAGCGGCCCCACTTCTCCCCAACATAGGTGACTTCTCACGTCGCGAGGATTTTTAATTAATACCCTATGATAGTCATTAAAGCATCATAATGCTAGCCTTTTCCGTCATCACTGTTTCTTGACAGGAATGAGCAGGGTTATCCCCCACAGTGACAGTAGGTCCTAAAAATAGGTTGTCCCTTTGAACCTAGATCTTGGGATCTCTAATCACATAGGTAGGATTTTTCCTTCTTAGCACTTTTATACTTTAAGGCTTTAAGCTCATTCCTTTAGTCAACCTTTCAACCGCATCTCTATTTAACCCTTTGGTTAGCGGATCCACAATGTTATCTTTCGATTTTACCTAATCAATCGAGATAACCCTTGTTGAGAGCAGTTGTCTAATGGTATTATGTCGACGACGTATATGTCTCGACTTACCATCATAAATTGTATTTTGTGCCTGTCCAATCGCAGATTGGCTGTCGCAATGTATGCATATAGGTGGCACCGGTTTTTCCCACTTAGGAATATCCTCCAAGAAATGGCATGGCCATTTAGCTTCTTCACCACATTTATCTAAGGCAATGAACTTAGATTCCATAGTGGATCTCGCTATAACCGTTTATTTCGAGGATTTCCACGACACACCAGCACCAGCTAGCGTAAATACGTAGCCGCTTGTGCTTTTAGAGTCCTTCACATCAGATATGTAATTTGCATCTGTGTAGCCTTCTACCACAGTTAGATATCTCCGATAATTTAAACCATATTCACGAGTATATGTTAAGTATCTCAGAACTCTTGTGATGGCGGCCCAATGTTCAGCACTTGGATTGCTCGTGTATGAACTTAACTTGCTTGTAGCATATGCAAGAACTGGTCTAGCACAACTCATTAAAATATATTAAGCTTCAGATAACTAGTGACACCACAATCATCCTTTCTGAATTTTTCAAGAATTTTGTCTACGTAATGAGTTTGACTCAGAACAAGACCTCATTTGTTCGTATGATTTTAACTCCTAAAATCACATCAGCAAGTCCCATATCTTTCATGTCAAATTTTGAATTTAACATATTCTTGGTAGATATGACTATTTTGTCACTACTACCAACATCGTCAACGTACAGACATAAAATGATATAATCATCGTCTGTTTATGTCGAGTAGACACATTTGTCGCACTCATTGATTTTAAAGCCACTCGATATCATTACATGATCAAATTTTTGGTGCCACTTCTTTGGGGCTTGTTTCAATCCATACAATGATATAATTAATTTACAAACTTTCTTTTCGGTCCCTAGAGCACGAAACCCCTCGGGTTGCTCCATATATATTTCTTCATCTAAACCATCGTTCAAGAAAGCTGTTTTAACATCCATTTGATGTACTTTTAATTTTCTTAAGGATGCAACAGCTGTTGGGAAACCCTGGGTGACCCGAGGCCTCGCCCCGGACGCAGCGGAATTTAAAAAATTTTCCCGAGTTCCCCATACGATTTCCCCAGATACACGGTTAAATAAAGAAAACGTGTGTAGACACGTATAAGGTATAAGGATCTTACTCTCGTCGCGAAGATCCTTAGCCCCCGTAGCTCACGAACTGTGCCGAAGAGAGTCACGCCGACCCCGTGACGTGCTGCAGACTTCACCTCCCCAAGGATGGCTAGAGGAAGTGAAGAATGTTTGTATAGAGATGTGTATGTGTGTGTGATTTGCGATACACTCACTTACACTTAGGGTTTTCTCAATAACAACCCCAAATGCTCTTACTTCTCTCTATAAACTCAAAGCTTATTGTGAGAAAGATTAGAACTTAGTAATGAACGAAATTACTCAAAGTAATATAGATTAAATCAACTTCCAATCTTTGAAATTTACTTTAATCATAATTAATCTAAATCATGTCATACATGACCCATACCTTGTTTGTTTCCTTCGTATTATATCATCTAATGACTAGACATTGTCCCACAAGTCTAATAAATGAACAAGGATCGAAGTCGGTCCACGGCCTCTAACAGGAATGCCACGGCCGTGGGGAAGGTCTCCAAGGCCTCTGACTTGAAGCCCACGGCCGTGGAGACAAGGTAGAGGGCTTATTCAGCCCCAACCAAGGCCCCACGGCCTTCTACAGAATCACGCACGGCCGTTGGGCTGTGATAGAAACACCCCACAGCCATTGACCTGAGCTCCCATGGCCGTGGGGCTAGGGCAGCCATTGCTCCAAGCCGACGGCCTCTGACCTAAGGCCGGAAGTGGGGCCCTGGCAGCAACCCCTGCCAGTCTCTCATGGCCGTGGGCTTCCATGCCCGTGGCCGTGGGAGCTTGTTTCGGTCCGGTTTTTCGTCGTTTTCGATCCGGGAATTTATGTCCATGTAAATATAGTTTCTAAAACTCATATTTAACATTTTATTATCGACTCTAAACTCGTTAAATTAATTTACATCTCATATCAGTTAGGCACTATCATAGTAATCATTTTTAAGCCCCATCTTGGTTCGTCTCAACCGGCAATAGAGGAATCCAAGAATTCGGTAAGCGCCTAGCCAATCCCGCGGTACCGAATAGATCTCGTGTTGAGTACGATCTTCGATCTACGAACCGACTATAGATTATCGTCGTACATATAGACCCTTCACAAATGTTCCAGTCGAGTGAGAGTCATGGTTACGTCAAACTCACTAGACTCGACTCTATGATGAATTCGTGACCAGCGAAATTACTAAATTGCCCTCAGTCCCACGTAAGTCAGTTCATAGCTTCGGCCGAAGACTTCGTAATTTCCCGTCCCCGAATATTCATAGGACACTCGGTTACTAACGATGTAATACCCGAGTCCCGTAAGTAAGCCGGCCAATAAATATGCACACATATTATATAACTTACGTGACTGCATGAGACACATTTTGTGACTTTTATATGCTTAAATGATTTCATGTTATATGCCAACATGACATGTATGAATTAGAAAGTAGACTTTGAATTTAAGTTAGTTATTGATTTTAGGGTTTTTAGTACATGGCATGCTAACCTAGAAGATTTGATTATTAAGTGTTGATACCACGTTTTGGGGAACACGAATTGGTAGGAATAATTTCGAAACACATCTCATAACCTTGGTATTAATTAATCAACCTCGAAATCTATAGTTTGCGAGAAAATGTCGATAGCATGAATGTCGAAAGAGACCATTTGCAAAATAAGAGAATCTCGAGATCCTTGGATCTCGAAATCCATGAGTCTCGAGATCTATAGATACAAGTAGCATAAAGGTCGAAATTAGAAGATCTCGGAATGAGTAAATATCGAGCAATCAAATGTCGAGACATTGGGAGTGGAAATTCTAGGGTATTCTAAGTATATCGAAGACTAAGATGACGTAAGGATTAACTAATAGATGTCAATGTCATTTATTCACTTATACACGTTAACTTAGGGATAAGAAACGAAAACTTCATTCATTAACACAAACCGTCGAAAACTTAGAAGCAGAAGAAGAAACGAGGAGCAGATTACTCTAAGCTAGGAGTGGTATGAAATTTCTATCCTAACTTGAAGGGGGTCCCGTACTAATGGATGTAAAACACACTAAGTTGTAAACTGATGTTGGACGTGATGTTGGGCTAACACTCACACTCACTTAGAAACGCACAGCGGAAATGTTGATAACTTAGTGATAAAACGAAACGAACACAAGAGATGATTTTATGCAGCAAGTCAAATAACTTGGTGCGTGCCTTAAGGCGCTAAACTCCACTATAAAGATGGATTACAAACTATCAAAAAGGATAGTCAAAAACACGTCTAGCAAAACCTACGAATCAAAAAGGATTCTGCAAACTACAAGATCTTTCGACCTTTGAAAAGCTAGACTAAAAAGACAACTCTCGCAATATGTAAAACTCGCTCAAACTCGATATGTGTTTCGCTCATCGTTTTCGCTCAATATGTCGCTCAAAGTTACTCCTTGAAAGCTCTCTCGAAAGTCGTACTTTGCAGCTCGAAAATAACTTTTATTTAAAGGTCTTGGCTCCATCTTGAATTGGTAAAAGATCCCTTGAATATCTCTTCGAAGATCTCTCTAAATATAGTATATATTTAGTTCGAATCTTCTCACCTATTTGGCCGATCTCTTTTCTTCTATTTATGGTACCCGATTGACTTATTCTCCTTTGATATTCAGATCTTCTAATCTTGGTAGTCGCTTAACTAATTCTCTTTTGATCTTCAAATCTTCTATTTAAGGTAAGTGCGCTTCCCAAATTCGTTCAAGCAGCTCCACACGTTTTCCACACGGTTTGATCCATTCCTATCCTTATATAAGTCCTACACATCACTAAAAATAGCCAAGATACGGATTAAACAAGTTTTGGGCATGAAAGACAAAACTGAGAAAAGAGACATTCTCGGCCAACAGATGTTGGCTAGAATGTTACCCTAACATTGCCAATGTTGAAGCCTCAACATCAACATAACTTATATATTTCAATTCATGTTTAGCATAGTAAGTGTTAGTATCACATCTTAGAGAACATGAACTAGTAGGAATAATTCTTCAGTTAAGGATCTTATATGTTATCAAGTCGCATGTTTTGAAGTCCATATAATATTTATACTGTTCTTGAATATATGTCTTTTAATCGAAGGGAAAGATGATTTTGTATGAAAAGAGAGTTTTTCGTGGGACATGATTTCCAGTATAGTAAATGTCGAGTTAAAACTCGAGACAATCTCGAGATGAAGCTCGAAGTATATGTCGAAATTGTGTGTTATTTAGTTTAAATCTCGAAATCTTTATAAATGATCTCGACAAACACATATCGAAATCCTTGCATATACCATGTCGAGATTTATTCTATGTCGAGATCCTTGTGTATTGATTAAATATCGAACCCTTGTATATAATGTCGAAATCTAATTTACCATGCAGTTCGAGATTTATCAACCATGTCGAGATTCATTTATAATGTATCTCGAAATCCATGTTAAAACTCGAAATCCATGTCGCAATTCCATAACCAAACTCGAAATCCATTTGATAACCCATCTCGAGATTCATGTCCAAATCCATATCGAGATCTTTATGAATTTCGAAATGGTATTTTTTTTTTAATTTAAGTCAAAGTTCGAAATTGTAGGGTATCGAAACTTATAAAAATCAAAACTAGGGTTTTTAAACTAAGCCACTTTCGTATAACTGTAACTAGACTAACAAACCCTAATTTTATATGTTTCTATACTTAGGGTTCGAAGATTAGCGACATACAGTACGCTAAACTAAATAGCTAAGGATACCAGGTAAGTGGAAGTCCCAACTACCACACATAATTGTATGTGCATGAAATTATGTGTTATGTGCTTCTATGATTTTATGTGACTTCTATGAATTTATGTGATTTCTTATGTAATTTATTTACACTATATGATGGCATGGCACGCATATTCATGACATGATCACGGGCACACACGATTAGTATGAAAGACAGGATATAAGAGCGTGCATAACATACGATCGCCTGGGAGCGATAGATATTCGCCGATATGGGCGTCTGATGTCGACTCACAGTTGAGTCACGGCTCTTCTATGCTACCATGGTGATGTCGTATGTCGTTACCGTCAAGACATGACATGTTCAAGGCAAGACATGATTTTAGGGCTAATGCCCTCATGGCGGAACGTGGAACCTGGAGGATGCGAGCTGAGGGAGTAAGCGACACCGAGGGTACCTCTGGTGTTGACTACCTCAGAATAGGCTACCAGTGTGAAGCGTCCGCGTGGCGTATAAAACCACCTTGGGACAGAAAAGCGCCCTAGGGCTAGCCTACCGTGAGTGGGTATTGCCACTATTATATTTATTTATCCCTTGTGGATTCGAGCTCCATGATGGTGCATATCAAGATAGCCGAGGGCCCTAAATGACAAGACAAGACAAGGAAAAATATGAGGTCTAGGGAGCATTGGCGCGGATGCCTTTGCAAGTTAGGACACGTGCATGGCATGCATGGCTTTCACTTACTGAGCTTTATAAGCTCATTCCACGTATTTATGTGTTGTAGGTTCACGGGATCACGGTACGTGACCTTTACAGATGCGAGGCCAATTTTTAAGCTTCCGGAGGACTTTTAAGGTGGCAGTGTGTACATGGATGCGACCTGAGTGGCGGGCCGATAGATTATTTTGAACACGCATGCGCACTCACCTTGTATTTATGTCCTAGGAACATTTTGTATTGTACAGAAGAGTTTCCTTTATATAAAAGGAAAATTTTGTACGCATTTTCGTATATAGATTTTATTTATATCACATGCAGTCATACGAATTAGTAGTATGAATGGGTGGTGGAAGTCAGGGGCGCCACAAACGAGACAGTGAATCCCTCACGATAGTCTAAGCACGGCAGTTACCCTTCGTTGTCAAGACCGCATGTCGCCGCCGACCCATGTTCGTCTTCGAACAAGACGGGCCTAGCAAACTAGTGACAAGTCAAGACCCGAAGTCAACTTCGTCAAAGACCCTTTGGTCTAAGGTCCACGCACACTACTATAGTCAATCGATCGATCATTGACGCTACCCAGAGTAACGATAAGGCCCATGGGATCGTCGATTGCGAGTCGTGTCCAAATACAAGTTAATCCCCTGATTTGACTTATACCAATGTTATGACCTCCCGCTTCCCAAGCGAATGGTTGGCACAACCATATAAGAGTCGTCAACAAATAAGTCGTAATTGATGCTCAGTCACCCTACTGAGATCTAAGACTTATGGACTAATTTAATATCGGAGGATAATAGCTCACTGGTTCCCCTCTCTCATCCCATGAGAATCGGTGATTAAACTAACGATATATGGAATTTATTTATTTACCGTCTCACCGGATGCCTAGTAAGACTTGATAGGTAAATAAATAATATGCCTCTTAAAGAAATAAATAATAAAATACAAATTCCATTAATACGTATAAGAATACATTATTCAAATACATAGCGAATAATACATTGATTATTAAATACATGCCCTATTCATTACATCCTCGAATGGCATTCCCAGGGCTCATCCCCAACAATCTCCCACTTGCACTCATTATCATGCGCTATGATATCGCAACCCCATTTTATGGATGTGTCGATCAAGCACTGCCTGTGAAAGAGGCTTAGTGAATGGGTCCGCCACGCTATCCGCGGTGGGTTTTTTCTGCATGTAGCCATTCTCAACGAACCCACGCAGCACATGGTATTTTTTTTCTATGTGTTTGCACTTTGAGTGAGACCTAGGTTCCTTGGCTTGTGCTACTGCCCCACTATTGTCGCACCACAATGGTAGCGGGCTGTCCACTATGCCTGGAACAACTTGGAGTTCTTCTAAGAACTTCCTCATCCAAACACCTTCCTTTGCTGCCTCAGAGATTGCAATATACTCCGCCTCAGTGGTGGAATCAGCAGTAGTGCTTTGCTTAGAACTTTTCCAAGACACTGCTCTACCATTGAGCGTATAGACGAAACCAGAAGTAGATTTTCGGTCATCCACGTCCGATTGGAAATCCGAATCGGTATAACCATCCACCTCTAATCTCCGTTTCCATAAATCAGTATCATATCTTTAGTCCGTCTATGGTACTTGAAGATATTCTTTACTGCATATGTTCTTTACCAAGATTAGACTGCTACCGACTTACTATGCTCAAAGCATACGCAATGTCAGGCCGCGTACATAGCATCACATACATTAGGCTACCTATTGCCGATGCATAAGTATCACTAATTTTCTTCATTGCTTCCTCACTTTGAGGACACATGGATTTTGAGAGATGAATCCCATGTCGCATTGGCAAGAACCCTTTCTTAGATTCATCCATTCGAAACCGTTTCAGGATCTTTCTAAGTAAAGGGCCTGAGATAGACCTATCATTCGATTCGCTCGATCTCTAAAAAGGCGAATTCCAAGAATATAGGTTGCTTCTCCCAGGTCTTTCATGGAGAATTCAGTCAAAAGCCAAGCTTTCACCTCCACGTCCAAAAAGATTTTAATAGCCTAATGCACCCCCCACATATTTTGGGACGCAACATTCTAACGAATTATGGCCCAATTTGTCGCAGTTGAAGCATTTTCCTATGAATTTATAGCTCTGGGACACCTCCGGTCGCCCCAAGTTTTGTTTTTTGGTTTAGCCGTGCCTTTCCCCTTTTTGGAGCCATGCTCCACCACGTTTACCTTCGGTTCAGATGAGCTTGACACTCTCTTTTTTCCGACCTTTTGTTGTCTTCTTTAATTCGAAGTCTAACAATCAAATCCTCAAAAGACATCTCCTTGCGCTTATGCTTAAGATAGTTTTTGAAGTATTTCCAGTCTGGTGGCATCTTCTCAATAATAGCCGCAACTTGGAAAGATTTACTCAGAATCATTCTTTATGCATGGATCTCATGCAAGATCAATTGGATCTCTTGCACCTGACTGACTGATCACGGTCCTGGAATCAACCATTTTATAATCAAGGAACCGTCCGACAACTAATTTCTTTGTGCCGGCATCCTCAGTTTTATATTTTCGGTCTATGATTCCTACAATAGCTTAGCCATAGCAACCGCTCCATACACGTTGTACAGAGTGTCGCTTAGGGCGTTCGGAATATACTTTCAGCATAGGAAGTCAGAGTGCTTCCATGTGTCAACAGCATTCACGACCTCAGCGTT
The DNA here is from genome assembly GCA_027422505.1 of Craterostigma plantagineum. Classification (NCBI taxonomy): domain Eukaryota; kingdom Viridiplantae; phylum Streptophyta; class Magnoliopsida; order Lamiales; family Linderniaceae; genus Craterostigma; species Craterostigma plantagineum. Next base: position 828,230 of record JAPQWV010000240.1, on the reverse strand, counting down.
CGTCTTTCCTTCATTCACCTTAGGCTCGACCTCTTTCAGGTAGGTGGCCAGGTTCAACGCGGTGAGGTAGAAGAGCATCTTTTGCTGCCATCTCTTGAACGTCGAGACTGTCCCGTAAATTTCTCCGGCTTCTCCAGGTTGTTGACCAATACTTTTGGCTTCGTAACCACAGGTATGGCAGTGGCGATAACAACAGCAGTAGGGAGAATGTCAGTGTTCTCTTGGTTCCTCGTAGATCCTTGGTTGTTGGGGGAGTCCACGTTCTCTGACATCTTCGCAAGTCTGTTTTGAGATTGTTTGCCTCGATTTGGACTTTGAGTATGAAATTGTAGCAAGAAAGACTTGCAAAGTTTTGTCGAACACTTCGAAGATTGTGCAAACACAATTTTTCTAAAACAAATTCGCTCCCTCACGTATATGTGCAAAATGATTAATGAGCGTCTGTCTCTCAGGATACTTCGATTAACTCATCATTCGATTTGCACGACGTCGACACCGAGGCGAGCGAAATGAGATTGTGTGTGGGCAGAATTTTTTTTCTTCTCACGTTTGTTGCTGGAAAGAAATCTTATTATATAAGAAAACCACCGCACGAGTCCATTGGGTTTTTGCCGGATTTGCGCCCCCTGCATGCGCACGCGAGCGGCCTAATTGTTGTATAATATTGGCTATTTATTTTAAATCAATAATTTTACAACAACATATAAGGAGTGCTAAAACGAGCTCTTTTCCAATTGGTATTCCCACATTAGTTTTCCTCCAAAATTCACATTCACAAGTCCAATAATTAAAGCCGAAACATTTAATTAATTTAACCCAACAATTATTTAAGAAAATACAAGATCGGAGAATCATGAGATATTTGATGCGATTTCGATATTATTCTTCCTATTACCAAATTAATTTATGATAAACCATTTACTTTATAAATATGTGTATATCATATTCATCTCCATTGTATTCTAAAACACGATTTTCCATCAACACATTTCTTCTCTTCATTTTTATGATGTTCAGTTATATAAAATTCGTTTGCATTTAATATTGTGGGTTGCCCCACAATATTTGCGAAACTGTATAAGACCAGAATTTGATTTATAATAGAAAATTTCAATGAAAAATCCCGATATATGTATGTCGTATGTATTCAATGCTTACTATTTTCTCGGATTGTGGATTCCAATGAATGATGTGTACGGTCCAATAGAAGATCCAGATTGTTGTATGAGAACAAATAATAATTTTTAGGATAATTCTATTCACATCCGGTTTTTTCTATTTACACCCCTTAATTAATATATAGCGCAATCTACACATAAATTCCCCTACCCCAAAGTATACATCAACTTACTCCCCCCTTCCAATTCAATTATCACCAAACTCCCCCTTTCAAACTTCTATATCACATAGCTACCTAATGGACAAATATACCCCTGTAAAACATAAATATTCCAAAATAACCTAGTGAATTCATTACAGAGAGAACGACGACGAACAAAATGCAGACAACGAAAAGCAGAAGAACGAAACGAGTACAGAGGAGTCGGCCGATTCTCAGCTTCGCCCCCACAACGAGCAGCGAACGAGAGATTAGGACTTCACACCTTTATTCGACTTGGCATCATCTCAACGGTATACTGGCCGCTTGACACCTTCATTTTTCGACTTTAATTTTTCGTTTTTTGTGGCATTTTGGGTTAATGTATAGGGCTTTCATAGATTCATTTCTTGAAGGATTTCATGTCGGGCTATGTTTAATTTTGTGATTACGGCTCGAATTTGGGGTTTATGGCAAAATTACGGTTTAATTATTTCATTTTTCGAATTGGGAACTTGGTATCATTCAAATTAGGGTTTGTTAGCTTCTAAATTCCCTGCTCGATGTAAAGGTACTGCATTTTTTACTGTCTTGGAATGAATCTTGGTTGTTTTTGGGTACGATAATTGACTTGGTGCTTGTATATGTTTTTTTGGTACCGTATTACATAGTTAATTGGTACCGTAAAGACGATTTTACCTACGAGATTCGCTGAAGCACAATCACATGAAATGGGCGACAAGATCATTTGTAAGTTTGAATTTTATTAAATTAAACGCTTTATCATGTTCTTAACTTGTTATATTGTTACAGGCTCGTTTTCTGTCGACCTATTGGACTTGGAGGTGGGACTATAAGCCCAAGTCAATCATGTCAGAGTCAGAGTCAACGAGGGAGCAGAGTCCAGATGGCGTGGATTGCGGCGTACGTTCTGCAATGTCCATGGATCGATACATCGTTGGACCGGTGGCTCGGGGAGGTATCTTGACGAAGTTGACGTCGAATTGTAGCGTGGCTTCATGGATGCCACGATACTTACGGATGATCTTAGTTGCATGCTCCACTTGTTTGAGTGATATTTATCTGTGTTTGGAGACTGATATGTTGTTGATCCTCATAATTTGTGACTTGTTTATGTTTCTGTTCCAGGTATTTTTGTAGTACCCGACAAAACAGATATTTAGTACCAATATTGCTAGCTTGCAGTACCAACGGTTTCTTTACTGTAGTATCATACGTAGGTCATTTGTAGTATCTTTTACGTACCATGCGAGCGGCTTCGAAATACGCCGACTCTAATTTATGGTACCAATATAAAGACTTTTGTAGTACCTACATGTGGACAGTTGCGGTATCATATTATATGCTTTGTAGTACCATAATAAGGTTATTTGTAGTATCTTTTACGTACTGTGTGCACGGAGTCGAAACGCCGATTCTAATTTGTGGTAACAATATAAAAAATTTGTAGTACTTACATGTGGACAGTTGCAGTACCATGTTATATGTTTCTGTAGTACCATAATTAGGTTGTTTGTAGTACCTTTTACGTACCGTGCGAGCGGCCTGGAAATATGCCGACTCTAATGTGTGGTACCAATATAAAGACGTTTGTAGTACCAACATGTGGACAGGTGCAGTACCATAGTATATGCTTTTGTAGTACCAAAATTGGGTTGTTTATAGTATCTTTTACGTGTCGTGCTAGCGGTTTCGAAATACGCACTCTAATTTGTGGTACCGATATAAAGACGTTTGTAGTACCTATATGTGGATAGTTGCAGTACCAAACTACATGCTTTTGTAGTACCCATATTTGTAGTTCCAATATCTAGATGTTCGTAGTACCATACCGTACCATAGTGTAGTACCATATGTATGTTTCTTGTAGTATTCTTTTTCGTACCACGTT
>JAPQWV010000240.1:707500-820000 GCA_027422505.1 Craterostigma plantagineum | reverse complement strand
CAACATACCAACAAAAAGAATGCTCCATAACCTATCGTTTCATTGGTCAAACAATAAATATGTGCTCTTCTTATATTCCACACATGCAAACAACGTGAGCCCACCAAAGACATTCGTAGACAACATATCTTCGTATTATGTTACCTGTTAAAAGTAAAAATAACAAACGATTACCATATGATACTGCTAGAAACCTTCAAAAGGTACTTCATAAAAGAAATGCAGGTACTGTAATTCAATATACTTTGGTACTGCATATAATAAATTGCTTTAACAGATAAATTAGCCAAATCTTAAGCAAATACTAACCTCTCTTGACACCCACAGTATGCTAACAGTAGAAAACAGGAGAAGAACTCAGCTTTTTAAACCTCGACGCCCAAATCGCAACACCCTCGGCTCGACACCCAAATCGCGACACCCACAACCCGATTCCCAATTTATGTCCATGCTACTGCCACAAACATTCATTGTACACCCCATCAGAGTGTTCTCTAACTCAATTTCGTTTGCTCGAGGTCAAGAAGCTCGAAGGATAACCCACAGTGAAAAAAAAACAACAAAAACCTACCTCAATTTACCTGGACCGAGAAACCCACGATGAATTAGGCAAGCTCGGAGCTTCCCGGTGCGGGCAGAGGCTTTTCCGTCGCCGGCGGGAGCTTTTCTAGTTGGGAGATGAGGCCTGAAATTAAAAGCTCCGCGGGTGTTGATTTGGGGAAGAAATGATTTAAAAAATAATAACTGAAGGCTAAAATCGTCATTTCGGGTAAATAGGTAGTGATGTGTAAGAATGTTTTGATTAAGGAAGTTTGATAATAAGTAAATTGAAAGGGGGAGTTAGTTGATAAAAAGTTTGGAAATGGGGATTTAATTGAGGTTGCCCCTAATATATATAGAGTAAACATTAGTTACGTATTAATTCTACACTTCATATAACAAGAAAAAAGGAGTTTTAGTGATAATAATCTAATTAAAAAGTCAACAATAAATAAATCCATACCAATTTATAAGGTATGTTAACTATTATTTAAGTTTATATTTTAACTGAAAAATTTATTAAGCTATTGTAATATAACATAGTTGAAACCTTCAAACAGGTAATAGAAATTACAAAGAATATATATTCAATTGAATTTTAATATTTAATTCTTTAAAATACTATAGAATTATCTGAAACAAAATTTATTATTATAAAGTATAAATAGAATATTTTAGTTATTTACAAATATCGAAACCCGTAAAATCGGGAATTAATACTGATAATAATAACATTTTTTAAGTTAATATAATCTTGTAGTGATTATTAAAATAAGGGGTGGTACAATGAAAAATAATTAAATATTATATCAATGTGCCCTTGAATAAAATAACTTAATTAATATGTTTGAATGATCAATACATTAATTAATATTGCTAAATTTTTAAAAATAAATATTATTGTTGAATCATGTGATTATTTAAACTACAAATTTCAAGTGTTGTGGGTGTAGATGTGTGTGAATAGTAGGACCCTAATGTCATACAATCGTGTTATGCTATAATTATTTTAAATACTTTCCTTATATAAATAATGTTCCTTATATTTCGAATTGTACTTCTAGTCGATTTTGCGCAGTTTTGATTCCCTCGATTATTTTAAACAATAATTTACACGAAATTTAATATGTGAGAGCTCATAATTTCCTTTTAGCGACTTAAATCCACATAATAAATATTTTTTCTTCGACTTAAAGCAGTCTGGCATTATCACGCATCACATTTGGTCAGTCAGCAGCAGTAGGAGAATCGTAACCGCTGGTTCAACAGATTTCAATTTTTATTCATTTTATTATTTATAAAGTTTTTATTTTGAAGTAGATGGTTGAGATTGTCCGTTGGAAATCAATAGATGTGATTTTGTGTAATACCCGTAAAATTTAACACGGGATTTTGATATAATTAGTGGTGTAATTTTGTAACTAAGCAATTTTCGTTAAGAATTTGTGACATTTGGGAAAATTTAATTGGAATCGTAGAAGCATTCGAATTAATTCAAATGCTTAATAAGAAAGTACCCGAAAAAATTAAAAAATAAAGAAAATGAAATTCGGACAAGGAAATATTTTCGATTGAGACTTGGGACTAGACCTGGGTTTGGGCCGGTCCAACCCAGAACCGGCCCAAAACCGGCCCGTTTAACCGGCCCAAAACCGGAACCGGTTGGCCCGGTTCTGGAACCGGTAACCGGCCCAGTTAAAACGAACTGGGCCGGTTCGCGGGCCGTGGAACCGCGGATTACCGGTTCCGGTTACCGGTTCCGGTTCCGCGGTTCCGGACCGGAACCGGAACCGGCCCAACGGCTACCAACGGCTATATAGCCGTTGGGCCAACGGGCCATGCTAATTTTTTTTTTTTTATTATTCTTTAAAACTTTAAAAATTACATTTTTAACCCCAAACCAAAAATCTATAAATACCACCTCATTTTAATCATTTTAACTCACAATTACATCCAAATCTCTTCCAATCTCTCTCAAAAAACTCTCAAAATATCATCCACATATTAATATTTAATATTATTAACAATAATAATTATTTTATTTACACTACTACACACACTCACTTATTATTATACACCAATATAATTATTATTTTCGATATTTTTGAAGTACTAATGGCGTCGTCATCGAGAAATCCTAACCCGAACCCGAGCGACGATGTTTTTATGGTTTTAGGACACGCCGATACGTTTAAGGGGAATGCCGACACCGACGAGGAGACCGATGTACCGGAAACGGCGGCGACGACCGACGAGGGACCGAGCCAAGCTTCTACGGCGACTACAAGAAGGAAGCAACAACCGCGTGGTTGGCGGTCTAAGGTATGGAATTATTTTGATTTAGAAATGGATAAAAATAATCCCTCTTCAGGTACCGCATATTGCAAAATGTGCCGCCATCCCTACACAATTAAGACCGGACCGAATCAAGGTGGGACGGGCTCGTTGAAAAAACACCTCCAGAGGGCGCATAACTTCGGGGAGGATCTAGAGCCGGTAGGAACCGAACCCCGACAACAACAAATAAACGTAGGTACGGGTACGAATTTTGTTATTACTAGGGAAATTTCTAAGAAAGCCTTAGTTAAATTCGTAGTAATGTGTGAAGAACCCTTTTGCATTGCGGAAAGTGAAGGGTTTATCGAATTTACGAGTACGATACAACCCGGATTCCATAACGTGACCCGTAAAACCCTTAGGAAATATGTCTTAGAAACTTTTAAGGAATATCAGTCTAGCTTAATTAGTCATTTAGCCAACATTACGTGTAGGATTAGTTTGACTACCGATATTTGGACTAATATTACGTCGCAATCTTATTTAGTCGTCACCGCCCATTGGATAGATGATACATGGACTATGCAAAAACGTATTCTTTCCCTAGATCCCCTAGATTCGCAACATAACGCCACTACGATATCGAACTATGTGTTGAATGTCATTAATAAATATTGTATTCAAGATAAGATTATGTCTATCACCTTAGATAATGCTAGTGCAAACAACGTAGCGATAGGGATCCTTCGTAGGCATCTTAAGTTACCCTTAGACGGCAAATTATTACATGCTAGGTGCGCTTGCCATATTATTAACTTGTGTGTGCAATGTGCTTTTGACAAAATTTTGGGAGATATTGTAGAAAAGTTTAAGGTAATAGGTAAGTTACTTCGGGAACGCCGCTACGGAACGTCGTGGAAGCAAACCGTCCTTGCCGCCGGCCTCACGTACAAGAAGTTTCCGTTGCCAGTCCCGACTAGGTGGAACTCGTTGTACCACCTCCTCAGCACCTTCATGCGCTACAAGGACTTGTTGACGCCTTTTTGGAACGAGGTCGCAGTCGGCAACACCTCCAGGTATGAATTACGACAACTTGATTGGGATATTGTAGGTTTGTGTCGTGTCCATACTTGAAGTGTTCGCCGAGGCTACGGAGAAATTTTCCGGAGTTCACTACCCGACGTCCCCATTATTCGTCCCGAACCTCTTCGCAATGTGCTACAAGTTCGTGGAGTATCGCAACAGTCCATACTTGGGTGGTTTCATCCAAAACATGGAGCAGAAGTTCAGGAAGTATTGGGAAACAAGCCCAATAGTCCACGGTTTGTCTGCCTTACTCGACCCTAGTTGCGGCGTTGATACTTTCGATATTTTTTTCGATTATTATGCTCAGTTTCTTGGAAAGAAAGTGGACGACCAAAAGGCGTCAATTCACACTTGTCTCCAAGAACTTTTTTCTGTTTACGCAGCTGAGCAGGGACACAGTGTGGAGCAAACAGTACCAGCGAGCGAAGCCGGTTCGTCGGAAGGAGGCGGCGGCGCAATGGGACTACTACGAAGATTGAAGGCACAAAAGACGAAGACCAAAACACGTGCGTCGGGGTCGAACACGAACGAGATCCAACTGTACCTGAGCCACAACTTCCAGACTCCTGAAGACTTCGACGTTTTGGCCTGGTGGAAGTCGAACGCGACTCTCTATCCGACCTTATCCGCCGTCGCTCGAGACGTTTTAGCCGTGCAAGCGTCTAGTGTCGCCTCCGAGTCCGCCTTCTCTACATCCGGACGAATTATCGGCGACCGACGTGCGAGCCTTAGCCCGGTTTCCCTCGCAATGCTAACCTTATTGAAGGATTGGTATTTGGCCGAATCGAAGAACTGACGGGAGAACGCCATCGACGAGTTCCGTTCTTCTAGTTCGGACGAAGACGAAGAGGCCTCAAACATCGTCTTAGTTAATAGTCAAGTCGACTAAATTGTATTTTCTTATTTCGAATATTTTTTTCCTTTTTTTAAGTTTTAGTTTAGGTATTTTTTTTCTTTCTTTGATGTTTTTATTTGTATTTTTTAGGTAGTTTTTTTTATTTTTTTTGTACTTTTCTTATCTTTTTTTTTGTTTTTTTGAATAAAATTTTTGGATATTTTCTAAAGAATTAGTAAAAAAAAAATAAAAAATAAAAAATAAATGGGCCGGTTCCGGTTTTGGGCCCGGAACCGGCCCAATAAAGGCTCGGGGGTTCTAGGTATGGTTCTGGGCCGGTCCCGGGAAAATGGTCCCGGGACCGGAACCGGAACCGGAACCGGTACCACGGCGGAACCGGTTGAACCGGAACCGGTGGAACCGGAACCGCCGGAACCGGCCCAATCCGGCCCAAAGCCCAGGCCTACTTGGGATTAAGGGATTTTCGAAAATTCCCTAATATTAAATAGCTTAAATAAAAAATATATTACTGAAGGTTAAGGAAAATCATCGTCATCATCTTGTCTTGTCATCACCATTTTCGAAGTTTAGTAGTGTATATCGACAATTCATTAGTTAAAACTCTCATTTGGAAAGAACAAAGAACGAGAGCAGAAACTAGGAGAAAGAAGGAAGAGTTTAGCAAGCTTAGGATCCTTAACAAATTCAAAGATTTCGAAGTGAGGAAGGTGAAAATCCTACCTTAATGCGTAACTTCCTTATGTTTAATATAATGTTTATGTCTTCTAAAAACTTGCACGATTAGGTGTAGATTATATAAAGTTTCCCCAAAACTACAAAAGGAAAACAAATTTTACGGAATATAGCATAGAAGACAGTTAGGAAACATGACACGATGCTTCATGAAAGCATACATACCCCTACAAAACAACACGCATGACAGCTCGTTTAGCACTTCCATCTTTAAATGTCACGAGCTAAAGGAAATGTTCCTACAGAACTAACATACCACTCCACCATAAACATATCCCACTACAACGCCAGTAGGTATACACATATAGAATGCCCCCAACCATGCTGTTCTTTGCAATAAAAGATTGTACCTTGTGTGAAGAAAAAGAAAAGTTGTTAAGATATTGTGCTTTGTTAGAATCTGAAAGAGAAAATATCATTGTTCTCAGAAACAAATGTCAAATTACACCGTCAATGTAAAAGAAAAAATCCGAAACTTTTTGGATCATCTGTTCTATCATACGGGACACACTAGTAGAAAATGACTTATAGGCCACGGCATTATGGGCGACTGGTGTACGAAAACCGTCGCCTATAATAAACGCGGTGGCATTTACGTAATTTTTTTGAAGTATCGGTGAACATAGGCGACGGTTATCTAACAAAATCCGTCGCCTATGAGTTAAGTAAACTTTGGGCGACGGTCGGAACTAAACAACCGTCGCCCAACACTTTAACATTTTTTAAAAATTATTATTTTTTATTATGGGCGACGGTTCTTTCAGGAAATAAAGTCCGTCGCCCAATGTATTAAATTAATTTAAAAAAATTATATTTTTTGACTATGGGCGTCGGTTTTTTCGTAACAACCGTCGCCCATGATTTTTTAAAAAAAATTTAAAATTTATATATCATGGGCGACGGTTACGGGATTTTTCTGTAGGAACCGTCGCCCATGAGTCTTTAAAATTAGTCTTCTTCCTCCTCACTTCATTGCTTCGACAAGACGAAAAAAACGAAACGGCGGCTGCTTTGGTGATTTTTAGGCGAAATCGAAGGTTTTCCATCGTATCCGAGCTTGGAGAACACGGTAAGAACTTCATTTTGCATTTCCCCTCATTGTATTTAGCGTTTTGCGGCTTGGAAGTTTCGAAATTGGGGTTTTTCGAAAATTGGGGGTTTCGAATTTTTGAGAATTTGGAGCTTAATTTATGTGATTTCGTAGCTTATTCGTGTGTTATATTTGATTTATGGTTGATATTGATGTTTATCATTGCGAAAATTAGGTATTTTGGTGAAGTTTGGACGTTAGGGATTTTGGTCGAATTTTGGCCGCGGCCTCACCTTCATCGGCGATATTTTCCGGCGATATTTTCCGGCGACATCGACTCTTTCCGACGTTTTCGGGCTACGACAACACGGTAAGATCTCTCCTAACCATTTTCCTCATGTAATTGGCGAATATGTGTTAAATACTTCGAAAATTGAGATTTTTCCTAAATATCTATTACGAAAATTTTTGTATTACGTGTGTAATTTTGGCTTAGACCCTTGTTATATTCGATTTGAGGTTGATATTGAGCTTATATTTTGCGAAACGTAGGTTTTGGTTAAAAACTTTGGAGGATTTGGGCAATTTGGGCGATTTTCGGGTGATATTCGTGCTTTGGACAGCTATATGTAAGTTTTCAAACTCATATTTGATTTGTATGCATTCGTCTTTGTGAATTTAAGTTTTTATTTAAGCTTAGATACCCGTTCAAGGTTTTCTCATTAGGAGAAAACCTTGAATGGTCCCCGTTTGGGACCGTTCTTAAACGTTCGCTATCGCTTTAGGATGTAAATGTGCGTTTGAGCATTCGATGTTGATGAAAAATTTGGTTTGCATTTCGCTTAAATGTTCTCCGGGTAGACATATGGGTTGGATGCATATCCTTTTCATATTTTTTCGTCTACTTGGAGAACTGTGGGGAAATGCTGCCGAATTTTTGTCAACATAGAAGCTCAAAGACACATTTACAAGCGACAGTGAATGTTTTAAGATGGGTTAGGTTGGAGCGATAAGGACCCTATCAAAGCCGTTCGATCGATTGTACTTGATTATGTGAAATACCTGTAAATTTTAATTTGTAGAGTTTATGCTCTATTGGAATGGATCGGGTTGGATGTACTGTATGCGAACAACGGTTCAGTATGCGAAGGGTGTTGAGGAATTTATGAGATGTGCGGAACAGAATCGTCGGAAAAAAAGGCAATCTAAGATTTCGTGCCCGTGCCGCAATTGTAATAACATGAACTGGTGGAATAGTGATGTTGTGAAGGAACATTTGCTACTAGCAGGTTTCAAACCTGGGTATACGAATTGGATATGGCACGGTGAAGCCGATTTCTTGTTATTTTTTCAGGTACAATGTCTTCGGATCCCCCCACATCTTCTTCGCCTGGTACCGAATCAAGCGGGACTAATAGGTGCAAGAGAGGCCTTACAGCATGAAGAATTTACATAAGAAGTTGAGCGTTGAGTCCGATGAGTGCATCTTGCAGTTCGACGACGCCGGTACATGCATTGGCCCTGATAATGATACAAGGGTCAAATTTATCAACTACATTGGTCACGTGACAAGATCGCAGGTTACCGACTACGTGACTAATTTGCGCGAGATCGACGTCGGGCTCAAGGAGGTACTTTGGGCAGACATTCAGGTAATTTAGTGATTATTTTACTTGAGTTATTATCTGTTGATATTAATATACTCAAAATGTATTATCAGCGGCCCTGGAACTTGCCTGATAATCCTGCTATAAAGAAGAAGGTCCTCAAAAAGCCGGTGAGCTTCGCAAGAATTGGAAGCACAAATATGCTGTCAAGGAGAAGAAGAAAGGGCCTGAGTTGGCTAATGAGTATGAGCACCTCAGTCAGGAAGGACTGCAGGTGTGGATGGACTATAGGGAAGCCCCAGAATTTCAGGTGATAAAGTGATGGCCCTCTAATTTTTCATATATAAATATATATATATATATGTTCACACCTATTTTTTTTTTTATAAATTGCAGGAGATTAGTCAGAAGGCTAAACATAGCCAGGCTCACCACTTATACCCACACCATCTCGGCACGGCGGGGTATATAGGTCGGCGACCCGAATGGGTTGAGGAGGACCCGCTAACGCACATGCCCCCCGAAGACAGGGAAATATCCGAATCTATCCTCCAAGGAAATAATAGAACTAAGGATTATTTTCGTAGTCGAATGAGGAAAGGAAAAGATGGTCAGTATCACCTTGACCACCCGGCGAATCGGGAGCTGGCTGAGAGATTGGTAAGTATATTACTTTATAAAAGTATCTCACACAATATATATCATACTTACAATAACTCGAATTTGACAGATAGAGGTGCATGCCGAAGAAGCGCGAGGAGAATTTGTCCCTGTTAGGCACAAAGACGCGTAGTCGAGAATTCATGGAAAGCCTGATCATAGCGGCCGACCTAGAGGATGCGGGAAGGATGAGACGATACGGAGCGTGTTCGGCAATCCATCCGAGCAGTCGAGGCCCTCTTCGAGCCAGATTTCCATGGAGCAAATGAGATCCGAGTTGAGGGCCGAGATGCGGGAGGAGATGAGGGCCGAGTTTAGGGACGAGATGCGGGAGGAGATGAGGTCTGGGATGAGAGCCATGTTCGCTCAAATGGGCCTTCCAGTGCCCAACAGCGAACAAGACGAAGTGGCCCGCGGCAATGTTGGATATGACCCTCGCGACCAAATACCGAGTTCTCGCGGTTCAGGTGGCGAAACCTTAGATCCATTTCCATTGTCGATGAATGTGACGGTATGCATTTATTCTTAATTATTGTTTGATGTGCAACGTCTTAATGTTTTAGTATCATTAACAATTTATTGTTTTAAAATCATATAGTATCCTAGGGTTCGATTGATGTTAGCAATCGAAGGGACGCTAGAGGTTGTCGGTCTTGGCACCATCGTTGAGGGACGTTTCCAAATACATGGAACATCTGTTACGGCAGACAACGTTGTTGTCTCCGTCGATACCGTCGTTCTCGGCGAGGTCCAACTGCTACCGACTATGCATCTGATAACTCTTGGAGATGCACTAGGCAGCTACGTTCAGTGGCCAAGAGTGTTAATAAGTTCGAATAATGCGGTAATAAAGTACTATTTATTGATTTTCGTATAATAATGTTTGATAATGTGTTGTACTTGTAAACACAGAAAGGAAAATCGCCAGCGAAGGAAAGTCTCCAGCTAAAGCGCCAAATGTGTCTATTCGTCAAGATGACGACATCGCATGCCTCGATCAGAGGGTGGTGAATAGTTTGGGCCCTCAGTGTCGCCAGCTCTTCGAATACCTCGCCTCACGCGACGATCGACGTATGTCAGCTTCCCTCTCATTCAGTATGAGAGACGTCTATTACAATCCGAATAACAAAGTCGCTGACGTGTACATGGATATAATGACTTCGTCGATCTGTTCAAGCTCGAGAGTGTGGATCCCTCAGTTATTCAACTTTTTATGAGGTATTAGTTATTATTTCGTTGAAACAATAAATCATTACAAGTTTTATTTTTTGCTTTTTTACATTTTATTGAGTAATCATATTCTAAGGTATCTTCATAACGAGTCTGAGAGCTTCAAGTGTTGCGACACGAGTCGTTTGGCGGCTATGGAACATGATGAGACAGCAAATAGCGAGGTTGATTTCCTTGCCGATATTATCAAAGACTCGTATCGGGTCGGCACTTACTTGTTTGCGCCTTACTGTGACGGGTAAGAAAATAATATATATATTTTCTTAATTCATAACTTATGTTATAAATAATCATTTCTTTCGTTTGTTTTAGTGACCATTGGATTTTATTGGTCATTGATTTTCCTTCGAACTCGGTGTATGTATTCGATTCGCTCGCACCGCCCATCGGCGTAAGGAAGATAAGAGTTCGTCCTCGAATAGATGCGTAAGTTTTTTTATATACAATAAAGTTCATATGTTAATAAATCTGTATCATGAAATTACTAGTTTTACCTACTTTCGAGTTTCAGGGCAATTTTGACGGCGTCGCTGTTGGTGCAGTTAGAAATCGTAATAGGAAATCGAAGGTTACTTTGAAGAGATGCAAGGATTTGACATATGCATTTCAAAGTTTATTTGGGTTAAATTATTACCATTCGATATTGATCAATCTTTCTAAACTAGTGCCCACGACAACCGAACGTGAGCGAGTTATGTGGCTTTTACGTCATGAGGTACATGTACGATATTATCTGCAACGTATCGGCAAAGATGATACGACGAACTTGCCAACGGTATTATTTTCAAACCATCACCTTCTTTAAGTTTAAAGTTAATATATATGTTTAATAGTATGTTTTAATATTATCCTCTCGTTTAAATGTTTAGATACTAGAACGCTCCGCTTACGGCGTCGAAGAGATCAACGAAGTACGGGAGTTTGTGGGCGGAGCATTTTATGCACTTTTTGACGTAGGTTAGACTATGAGCGTTAAATATATGTTAGTGTTTTATGTTATTAGGATATATTTAATGTTGGATGATTATTAGTTATTGTTGACAATATTTGTTGGATAAATGTTTTGGTTATTTTGATTGGAATGATTTGGTTGATTTGGGTTGATTGTTAGGGATGACTAAAACTAAAATAATAATTAAAAAAAATGATCATGGGCGACGCACACTGGCCAGGAATGCGTCGCCCATATAGTATATAAGGATAAAAGAAACGTTGATCATGGGCGACGCATTCTGGCGAGGAATGTGTCGCCCATGATTTATATTTTAAAATAATTAAATCATGGGCGACGCATTCTGCTCTAGAATGCGTCGCCTATGAGTTATATATTATAAAAAACTATCGAGTATGGGCGACGCATTGTGGGCAGAATGCGTCGCCCATACGTCGTCGTGGGCGACGGTTGAGTTATATATTATAAAAAACTATCGAGTATGGGCGACGCATTGTGGGCAGAATGCGTCGCCCATACGTCGTCGTGGGCGACGGTTTAACAACCGTCACCCATAATTATGAAGATGGGCGACGGGTAAAAACCGTCGCCCATGTTATATAACAACAGTCGCCCATGTGCTTTACTGCACTAGTGACATAGGAAGCTGCGATACATACTTTGAAAATCAAAGGTTTCACTCTTACATAGAACAGAAATTTTCTTCCAACCAAATTTAGTATGCATTTTGGTATTGCGTCGTCACCAAAGCTGCCCTAGTAGCCATCATGAGAGTACAAAAGACATAGACATAGCCAACGAATGAAGAGGGTAATAATCAACACCCTCATAGTAATTCACCAACATTTAGAAAAAACCGACCGATGAGCTGACTATTTCCTCAATAGTAGTGTTTGTGCACTTCCTCCCAGGTCCAACAAATATAACAAACGTCGCGATATCACTTCCATCATCAACGATTACTTAAATTCGAAACCTACTACTGAACACCATGTAACAAAGGACGGAAAATGATGAATTAAAACAAATACGCGATCACAATGGAATGGAGCATGGTCTAAATACCGTAGAATGCCAACAGCCTTCGATCCAAACATTTGTTGCAATTTGCGCATAGCCTGGTTTTTCTAACTTGCTTGAACACTTAGAACATGAGATATAATGCCAACCGCTCCTAGACAATACCTCACTTATCTTAGCAATACAAGCAAATTCCTTAACCTGAAAACAACTTTTCAATATCAGCAAAAAATCAACTAATGCAATGTAGGACAAAATTGTTGACAATCGTAAAGGCAAGTTGCATGGTATGCCTGCTCTATTTCCACTGCAAGAAATCGTGTAAGTCGGAAACACGGCAAGGCATCAAATCACCGTTCCTTTCTGCTAATGATACCGAGATTGACCTATGAAATGCAATCATCTTGCCCAATAAATCAACAACAAAATCAGACTGCGTACAAAGATAGGCGATGCACAAAACATTCTGGCACCTCTTCCTGTTAGACAGCGTCCACTTCGTAGTTTACGTATAGCTTCGATGAAGTAGTATTTAAGTAGAGATTTCCTGCATAATAATAACAATAATAATAATAATACAAAACAATTACAATAATATAAACATATGCAACCCAAATCATGAATTGGCAGAATGCATTACTATTGCAGACCGGCCTACATGGGTTTCCTGTTGCATAATGCATGCGTGTTGTAATTTCTTGAAGGCATTTTTTTTGTGGTCATGCAATAGCTGAAGTTACGGACATTTACCATTTAGTTGTACAACCTCACAATCATGCAATTATACACAGCCTTTCGAAAATCTTTGGTCGAACGAAGCTTGACAATAATAACATCAGACGAACAACATATATTGAAACAAAAAAGCAATACCTAGAAATATTTTCAGATTAATACTTGTGACTACCACAACTGTATACTGCCCGACGGAAGAACGGACTGCTTCGCAAAACATATTCATGTTTTTTTTCTATATAACAAACATGGTAACATTCTATGAAATTAAATGTACATCAAACTTATCCAGATATATTACATAATAATATCAATGACAACAATGCTTTAAATAATATTACTACAGAATATATATATATATATACATACATACATATATGTTTAAATTTAATATTTTAACTACATAAAACAACCTCTCTTGGTAAAATAAAAAAGATATATATTTTTCATTATCCCATTCATTTAGATAATCTAGTTGAAGTTGTGTTTGTTAAAAATATTGCACGTGCAATGAATATTTCCGTATTTTCCTTTTTTCTTTTGAAAGGATAAATCGAATGTTTCCCCATACAAAAGATATATAATGAAATAACCTAATATTAACACTGAACTAGATGTTCCACACGATTAACGCTTGCAAAGAAGGCTTAGACGTCTCCTATAAATAACCGTGTTTGCTTCAGCTTAGCCGCATTTGTCTACCGTAGGTGGGGCTGTTGAGCTAGTATAACTTTTGGGCTTTTAAATGGCTTTCAAAATTTGGCCGATTAAAATGCCGATTAGCCCGAATATTTGGCCGAATAAGCTGATTAGTCGGCCGTTTACTCGTTTCTCGATTAGTTGGCCGATTAGGCTATTTTCGGTGTGGAGGCCTCCGAGTAGCGCCTAGGCGGGCGCCTAGACCGAATTTTACAACAATGCGTAAGGGATACATTACCAAACCTACAAAAGGAAAACATATTTTACGGAATATAGCGTAGAAGACAATTAGAAAACATGAGGCGATGCTTCATGAAAGCATACATACCATTCAAAACAACACGCATGACAGCTCGTTTAGCATTACCATCTTTAAATTTCTTGAGCTCAAGGAATTGTTCCTACAGAAGTAACATACACTCCACTATAAGCATATCCCACTACAACGCCTGTAGGTATACGCATATAGAATACGTCCAACCATGTTGTTCTCTGCAATAAAAGATTGTACATTGTGGCAAGAAAAAGTAAGTTGTAAATATATTCTGCTTTGTTAGAATCTAAAAGAGAAAAGATCAGTGTTCCAAGATACAAATGTCAAAATTATACCGCCAATGTAAAATAAAAATCTGAAACTTTTTGGATCATCTGTTCTATCATACGGGACATATCAAAGCTGCTATACATACTTTGGGAACTAAAAGGTTTCATCACTGTTCCATAGAAGAGAAAGGTTCTTCCAACCAAATTTAGTATGCATTTTGGTATTGCATCGTCACCAAAGCTGGCCTCGAGACCATCATGAGACTACAAAATACATAGACATAGCCAACGATTCAATAGAGAGTAGTAATCAGCACCCTCATAGTAATTCACCAACATTTAGAAAAACCGACCGATGAGGTGACTATTTCCTCAGCAGTAGTGTTTGTGCACTTCCTCCTAAGTCCATCAATATAACGAACATCGCGGTATGACTTCCATCATCAACAATTACTTCAATTCGAAACCTACAATGGAACACCATGTAGCAGAGGTGGGAAAATGATGAATTCAAACACAATACGCGATCAAATGGAATGGAGCATGGTCTAAATACCGTAGAATGCCAACAGCCTTCGAATCCAAACATTTTTGCAATTTAGTGCAGAGCTTGATTTTTCTAACTTACTTGAACACTTAGAACGGATATATAATGCCAACCGCTCCTAGAAAATACATCACTTATCTTAGCAACACATGCAAATTCCTTAACTTGAAAATAAATTTTCAGTATCAGTATAAAAATCACTAATGCAATGTAGAACAAAATGTTGACAATCATGAAGGCAAGTGCATGGGATACCTGCTCATTTTTTCCGCTGCAAGTAATCGTGTCGGAAACACGGCAAGGCATCAAATCAGCGTTCCTTTCTGCTAATGATACCGAGATTGGCCTATGAAATACATTCATCCTGCCCAATATTCAACAATACAATCAGACTGCGTACAAGATAGGCGCTGCACAAAATAATTCTAGCACCTCTTCTTGAACCCTCAGACAGCGTCCACTCGTAGTTTACGTACAGCTTCGATGTAGATAGTATTTAGTAGAGATTTCCTGCATAATAATAACAATAATAATAGAAAACAATTACAATAATTTAAACATGCAACCAAAATCATGAACTTGCAGAATGTATGACTATTGCAGACATGTCTATATGGCTTACCTGTTGCAGAGTGCATGAGTATTGCAATTTCTTGAAGGCATATATTTTTTTTTGTGGTCATGCAACAGTTGGAGTTACGATCATTTAGTTGTGCAGCCTCACAATCATGCAATTATTGACAGCCTTTCGACAATATTTGGTCGGACGAAGCTTGACAATAATAACATCAGACGAACAACATGTATCCAAACAAAAAAAAAGCAATACCTCCAAATATTTTCGGATTAATACTTGTGACGACATTTAGTTGTGCAGCCTCACAATCATGCAATTATACACAGCCTTTTGACAATCTTTGGTCGGACGAAACTTGACAATAATAACATCAGACGAACAACAACATATCTAACAAAAAAAGCAATACCTCCAAATATTTTCGGATTAACTTGTGACTACCACAACTGTATTATGCTCGAAGAACGGATCGCTTCGCAAAAACTTTGTTGCCTCGTCCCAAACCGTAAGGAGACATCCCCAATACTACAAAAGAAAAACATATTTTACGGAATACATCATAGAAGACAGTTAGGAAGCATGAGACGATGCTTCATGAAAGCATAGATACCCCTCCAAACAACACGCATGACAGCTCGTTTAGCACTACCATCTTTAAATTTCTCGAGCTCAGGAATTGTTCCTACAAAATTAACATACCACTCCACTATAAACATATTCCACTGCAACGCCTATAGGTATACAAATATAGAATGCGCCCAACCGTGTTGTTCTCTGCAATAAAAGATTGTACTTGTGTGAAGAAAAGGAAAAGTTCTAAAGATGTTCTGCTTTGTTAGAATGTCATGTACAATGTTGTTGTTGTTTAATGGATGGCGAAGAAGTTCTTGAGCTCCATTCTTGCTGAGAGAGATGATGGGTCGTTTGCATTTTGCTGGGGAGGCTTCCGTTGCTGACATGGCTTCACGGAGAGACCATATTCTCCTTTTAATTTTATATATAATTAAACTGATCTCCTAATTTCACGAAGAAAGCGGGTGGACCTAAAAAATGGGTCATAAGTCAAGATTTTCCAACCTATTGCTTCGGAGAAAGAAGTCCTACATAATAAAGTCAATATTGTGACCTATTAGAGAAAGAAGTCCCAAAGGGTATTTACTTTTCAATTTCAACATCACGTTTTAACACTACATATAATCTATACTATATAAAAGTTCGATATGAACTTCCAACTTAGACCTGTATGAAGATTTATTTACCATTGCCACCGCCTATAACCAGTGACACATCATCATTATATGAGGGTAAATTGGGATTAAAAAAGTTGTAAAAGTAATGACTGTTTTAACCTTATATGTCAGTGGAATTACACGGTGCACAACTCATTCCACGATGGTTTGGATTTTATTTGCAAAACATCGACTCCTCAGCTTCGCCAGACTATTGGCTTTTCATTTCCAATGACTCATCTCAATGCTCTTCGTGGTAAAAGACACTTCGATTTCTCTCGGACTTGGATCTAATCATCCGCTCTTTTTGAACAGGCGGCGCCAGCAGCTTGAAGTGACAATCCAACAGAAAATCAGCAGTCGGACGGTGTCGCTTAGCTGCAAGCCACAAGTGTGAGCTCACCGTTCTCTTCTTCTTTCCAATCGTCACGACGGCCGATTTCTTGGCGAGGAACTGCAGAAATAGTTCCGTGGAGGAAGAGACGAGGAATAGGGCTTCGGGGTTGACCCTGGTGATGTCTCTGTGTCGCTAGATGATATGGATCCACGGTTCTCCGAGACCAAGAGGATGGAAGGCGCTGGTAATTGGGAGTCGGTTTTTCAATTCTAGATTTTAGTTGGGATTTGGTAAAATCGGTTCTTTGAATTAAGCTAGGGTAGGAACTGAATATTTGAATTGGGCGAGAAAATTAAGAGTGTCTTGCGAGAATCGTATATGATGATTTTTGGAAATGGAGAATTAAAAAAACCCCTTCTCAATCGTAAGTCAGGAAAGTTGCTCATTAATTGGGATTTTATTTTTCGCATAAGCAGGTAATGGAATTGGAGAAATTGTTTATGAAAAAACAGAGAAATGACAATTTGTCAAGAGTTCTGCTAACAGATTGCCTTCAATTCAGGTGACCTCAGTTCTTGTGTCTGCTTTGCTACAATTACGAAAGAAGTTACGTAGTTTATATTCCTTTAACATATATTGATGTGTTTGGTTGTTTGTTTTCATACAAAAAACTTATATAAACTCTCATATAAGTTCTCTGCTGATGCTTGCTTACCCAACTCTTCACTTCATCGCTCTGGAAAACCTTCTACAGCATGGGAACATGTGTTTCTCCTTAATCCCATTTTACTTTGTCGAGCGTCTTCAGTTCTATCATAAAGAATTCTTTTAATATTTTTTTATTGTGTGTTATTGCATGTGCAAACTTGGTTCAAATCAAGCGAAGAAGTTTGGAAGCTGAAGTGAATGTAAGACCCTGTGCTAACGAGGTCGTGTTAGAGAATAAAGAGGAAAAGGTTTGCTGTTTCGTTTAATAAAAGGCTCAAGTTGTGAGAGAGATGTAATTATTCTATATGTTTTATCCAACACACCCCCCTCGCATAAGCTTATTTAATTTTTTCTAAGATCAATATGTGAAGTTTTTTTTCTTTGAATGGGTGGCTGTGACGATTTTAGCTCGGGAATCTATCTATTTGGACACGATACCATGTTGAACTTGTTCAGCTGTTGTGTGTTATTTCAGAACCGACAAATCTGCCAGCGAAGCAGCTATCGAGCTCCAAGGTTTAAGGTTCGAAGCTAGGTCAACAAAAACTACTGTTGGTAAGAAATTTAATAAAATTTACAAATTTATAGCCTTTTTTGAAAGTTAAGCTTATATGTGCATATGCGAACAACGATGACATGCTCCGTTATGTGGATATCACAGTGAACTCAGGCAAAATTAATGATGGTGTCTCCCTTGTTGTTTCTGAGCCTGGCTGGTAGACCTTAGTTTTTGCATTTTGTCACATTTTATTTCCGATACTTTTTTTGTTTTTTAGAAGAGCCCTAATGCTGGGAAACATCCCAAAAGAAATCCTTCGAAATACGGTGAGGAAGTGCCAAAGAATCTCACGCGTCTATTCTAAGTGATATATGGGTCTTCTTAATTGTAAGTAGTCAGAAAAACGGAAGTTTATGCGGCTTATAAACCATAATATTATCAAATGTTGATCTCAGTTAATTCTTCAGGGGCAAATGCCTGTTGTTTATTAATATTTGCAGATAGTCGGATAGCTGTTTTCGTAAATCCACTAATTTCGTTGCATGACTGTTATTGAAGCAGTTGTGTAATTTAAGGTTTTTGTCCTATTTTTAAAACGACTGTTACTGAAGCAGTCGTATATTTAAGAATTTGTCCTATTTTCGCACGACTGTTATTGAAGCAGTCGTGTAATTTAAGAATTTGTCCTATTTTCGCACGACTGTTATTGAAGCAGTCGTGTAATTTTAAGGGTTTGTCTACACGACTGTTATTGAAGCAGTCGTGTAATTAAGAAACAGGAGGTCGTACATAATTTGAAATGGATCTGAACCATATAAGAACGACGCAGTAGTGCATTATAACAATATACAACAGTCTTGCATTCGTATTTTACGTCCGTAAGTGAACAGAATGCATGCTTATCTAATAATTTATTTGATGAATTTATGACGTTCTTTACTACTCTGAGTTTCATTCATTCCCAAGACGAAAGGGTACTCTTCGAATTCTCAAATCATGAGAAAATTCCCCCTATAATCATCTCACTACATATTTTTTACAGATGAGGGCATGGTCGCCGGCGGAGGGCAAGCGTCATCTACGCTGATACCGTACAAATACTAAAAGAAATCAAACCTTTTTCACATCCCTTAAAATTACATTCTTTCCATAAATTCCACGAAATGTTAGAATATACGCAGGTCGGCGATCTTGGCTTCGCTTCAGAGCTTGAAACTGCGCAGAGTACAATGGGGAACCTAATGAAAAGAGTCTTACAATATGCTAGAGTCATCGTCAATGTAATAATAATATGAATATAAAATCATAATTAAACATTGTTAATAGATTATGGAGCATCTAGACATATATGTTGCAAATCAAAATTGTTCAAACATTGTCATGTATTGGTCATCCTCTGTTACCTTGCCTGATAACATTACTATATTAGTTGACATGGCAGGAACTATCTGTAATACCCATAAAATTTAATACAGGATTTAGAATGTAATTAGCAGTGTTATTTGCGTAAAATATAAATTATATAAGTTTCAAATCAATTCGAACACTTAATAGGAAAATACCCGAAAATGAAATTTGGACAATAGGAATAATTTTCGGGCGAGTGGCAATGTTGGGCAACTTTCGCCGAGCAAGACATTGTCGGGCAATAGGTTGATTTTCGAGAAAAACTTGAAATTCTCAAGTGATGTCAAATTCGGGCGAAACTAGTTATTTTCGGGTGATGGCAAGAATTCGGGTGGGGTGTTATTTTTGGGTGCCAATTTTCGGGTATGAAATTATTACGAGGCTTACTTAACCTAAGAGGAAATTTCGTCACCTACTTCTCATTTCACTCACAAATTTCCAAAACCTTAATGTGTATCTAATACATGTTAGTGAGTAAAAACCGTCATTTTATAAAAGAAAAACATAAGAGCACGAGAGCAAACCGAGAGAAAGAACAAGACTTTCAGCAAGAACAAAAATTCGGCCAGCTTAGAAAAGCTTACGAAATCAAACTTCGGATGTGAGGTACGACTGGGTCCGACGTCGAGGTACGTCGCAAGCAGATGGCGGTGACTCACAGACTTTTCAGGGCGCGGTTGTACATGTATAAAGACATGTGGAGCGTCGTTAGGACTTTTTGACGTTTTGATATTGGGACTACGACCTTTGTAGAGAAACGACTTTTGTAAACAGTATTTTGCGAAAAAGTTTTTGTCGAGTGGGCCTTCCGCGGCTTTCGCTGCGGAAATCCTCCATTAATCTTGATAGAAAATGAGGGTCGCCACACTATCAAGTTAGATAATTCTTTAACCTTGTATCAGTTGGTTGTTTAACCACTGATAATAATGTGTTTCTAAACTTTTCAATGATCATTTGTTCACCCAAGAGTCAACATACATGTTGAGGATTGGCAAGGGTAGAAAACTAGGAGGGTTATATGTTCTAGGTACTGAAAGATTTGTACTACTGAGAAATCGCATGTTGTAGTAGAAAAAACTTGGTCATTTATCTTCTGATGTTCTGTAATTTCTAAAACCAGTACTGGAATATCAACCTTCTAGTAACCATGATTGTTGTAAGATATGTCCCTTAGCCAAACAGAAAAGGTTAGCTTTTAGCAAAAAAATAGTGATCTTGTTTTTGATCTTGTACATTGTGACATATGGGGACCTCTAACGGTCACTGCACACAATGGACACAGATTCTTCTTCACAATAGTAGATGATTATTCGAAAATATACATGGATTATTCTTCTAAAATAAGTCGGATGTGATTGCTATTGTTCCATTTTTCTTCAACATGGTAGAGAACCAGTTTGGCAAGAATATCAAAGTGTTTAGATCAGGTAATGCTCAAGAACTTAAGTTTACAGAACTTTTAGCTAGCGAAGGACACTACATCAGTTTTCCTGTGTTCAAACACCACAACAAAACTCAGTTATGGAGAGAAAACATCAACATTTGTGAATGTTGCTAGAGCACTGTTTTTCAAGTCAAGAATTAGTATAGAATATTGGAATGACTGTGTTATGACAGCCACATATCTTACCAATTGAACTCCTTCGAGGATCTTACATAATAAGTCTCCCTTTGAGTTACAGTACGAACTTGTAGATTATGAATGTTTGAAGTCATTTGGATGTTTCTGTTATGTCTCCACTTTATCAGCACATAGAACAAAATTAAACCAGTGGTTAGATCATGTGTCTTCTTGGGTTACCCCAAAAAGCATATAAGTTCTTGATTTGGAGACTAAGGAGGTTCTTATAACTAGGGACATAAAAATTCTAGAAAAAATTTACACTTTCATGATCTATAAAGGATCAAAGTCATCATATGTTTTCTGATCTTGTCTTTTACCAAAATTCGCTTATGATGCAATGAGACAGCAAACTTCAGATTCAAACTTTAACCATGAAGAATGCTTAAATGATATGACCGACGAGCTGATAACTACACATGGAGCTGACAGTCCCCTTGCCAACATCACTCAGAGGAAACACACAGACCCGCACAAACTCATGATTCTGATGCTAGTGGTCACACTGTTAAAAGATCTCTTCGGCAATCAAAGGTCCCCATTCATTTGAAAGATTTTTATTGTCATTTTATGCATAAGTTTAATGAACTTGTTTGTGATTTTATGTGTTATGACAAATTAACAGATCAGTATAAGACCTTTGTTTTAAACATTTCTACTGATCATGAACCTCGGTACTATCATCCAGCAGTTCATTACAGAGAGTGGAAGCAAGGTATGGAAGAAGACCTTGAAGCACTAGAAAATAACCAGGCTTGGTCAATAGTTCCACTCCTGACTGATAAGAAATGTATAGGTTGCCGGTGGATCTATACGATAAAATGGCATGCTGATGAACAGTTTCAAGATTCAAGGCTCACTAGGTGGCAAAGGGTTATAATAAAAAAGAGGGTATTGATTTTATAGGCACATTCTCACCAGTGGCTAAAACTAGTACAATCAAAAGTGGTACTATGTTTAGCAGCAATACACGATTCATACGGATGTGAATAATACCTTTCTCAATAGAGACTTGCTCGAGGACGTTTACATGGATCTACCACAGGGGTATACTCCACAAGAACATCATAAAGGGAGAGGAAAACTAGTATGCAAACTGAGGAAGTCAATTTACGGCCTTAAACAGACCTCAAGACAGTGGAACAACAAGCTCTCCAATTCACTGTGATCTTTTGGTTTTAGGATTGATGCGGTCGAAAAATGAACGATCTACCGCCGTGGGCGACGAGCTGCCTTCTTCCCCTTTCTGTGGCCTTTTGCCTCTTGCCTGAGCTCCGTGGGTCGTCTCATGTGCTGCCCAGAAAATGGGGAGTGAGGGCGTTTTCCGTCCTGCCTAAGTCAGGAGGGTGGTCTCTTTCGGCGGAGGAGGTGTAAATGGGATAGTGTAATATGAAGATAGTGAAAAGTAAAGGGTGTCAACGGATGGTGCACCATAGGGGTGACTAACGATATTTATAGTTTTCCTAGGAGCATACCTGGTCTTCGACAGTTTCCCCACGTTCGGCAGTTCTCGGCCTGGTATTCGACAGTTTCCCCACATCCGGCGCTTCTCGGCTTGGTCTTTAGCGGTTTCCCCACGTTCCGCATTCTTCCCACGATCATGGTCTTTCTAAGTTCACGTTCTTCTCAGGCTCGTAGCTCTCCCACGTTCATCCTCTTTCCGGAAAATCCGTGTGAACGCGTCAATACAGTTTCCCTTCCTTAGTAGTCTCTCGGGTGTTCTTCCCTGACAGCTTCTCGGGTGTTCTTGCCAGACAGCTCCCAGGGGTGCTCTTGCCAGACAGCTCCTCGGGTGTTCTTGCCAGACAGCTCTTGGGGGTGCTCTTGCCAGACAGCTCCTGGGGATGCTCTGCCAGACAGCTCCTCGGGTGTTCTTGCCAGACAGCTCCTCGGGTGTTCTTTCCATACAGCTCATGGGGGTGTTCTTGCCAGACAGCTCCTCGGGTATTCTTGCCAGACAGCTCCTCGGATGTTCTTTCCAGACAGCTCATGGGGGTGGTCTTGCTAGACAGCTCATGGGGTGTTCTTGCTAGACAGCTCCTGGTGGTGCTCTTGCCAGACAGCTCCTCGGGTGTTCTTTCCAGACAGCTCCTAGGGGTGCTCTTGCCAGACAGCTCCTTGGGTGTTCTTGCCAGACAGCTCCTGCTCCTCGGGTGTTCTTGCCAGACAGCTCCTCGGGTGTTCTTTCCAGACAGCTCCTGGGGGGTGCTCTTGCCAGACAGCTCTTGGGGTGTTCTTGCGAGACAGCTCCTGGGGGTGCTCTTGCGAGACAACTCATGGGGGTTCCTTCCTCTTGGTCCTCTTCCCTCTTTCTGGTTCGTCCTCTTTCCTCTTGGTCCTCTTCCCTCTTTCTAGTTCGTCCCTTTCCTCTTTCTCTCAAAGGACTCTTTTATCACCCTCCGGGCGTATTTTCCCAAGGGGGTGGCATATCTCCGCCCGGGGGGTGTATTTCTTTGTGAGCTCCTTCTTCCCTCGTAAAGCTTCCCTCCTCATTCCATTTATGTTGTTTTAACTACTTCTGAGTATTTCATCAGGACCCGAAAAAATCAGGGGGTAACAATAGTCCCCTCTTAAATAGTCCGAAAGAGTGTAGTGAATTTTGGACGTAAAAGTAATGACAAAATGCTGAGAAGTGTTGTCCTCTGTTGTGGGTCGAGCGTAGGTCTTTGCTGAGGACTTCATTTTTCCCGTCGCATCCTAGTCCCTTGTTTTTGTGCTTTGAGTAAGGACTTTGCGTTCGTGTCTCGGGTGAGGACTTTGTGCCTCATCCGAGGGCTTTAGTGCCTCATGCCCGAGGGCATTAGTCTTCATTCATGCTCTGTCCGCGAGCATGTCTCATCCAAGGCTTTTAGTGCCTCATGCCCGAGCGCTTTAGTGCCTCATGCCCCGGGGCTTTAGTGCCTCTTGCCCGAGGGCCTTAGTGCCTCATGCCTGAGGGCCTTAGTGCCTCATCCCTGAGGGCTTTAGTGACTCAAGGCCGAAGGCTTTAGTGCCTCATGCCGAAAGCTTTTTCTTCATCCCTGCTCTATCCCGAGCATGCCTCATCCGAGGACTTTAGTGCCTCATCCGTGTGCTTTTTCTTCATTCCTGCTCTGTCCGCGAGCATGCCTCATCCAAGGGTTTTAGGCCTCATCCGAGTGCTTTGTTTTTATTCCTGCTCCGTCCGTGAGCATGCCTCATCCGAGGGCTTTTTCTTCATTCCTGCTCAGTCCGCGAGCATGCCTTATCCAAGGGCTTTTTCTTCATTCATGCTCTGTCCGCGAGCATGCCTCATCCGAGGGCTTTAGTGCCTCATCCGGGGCTTTTTCTTCATTCCTTCTGTCCGCGAGCATGCCTCATCTGGGGTTTTAGTGCCTCATCCGAGGGCTTTGTTTTCATTCCTGCTCTGTCTGCGAGCATGCCTCATCCAAGGCTTTTAGTGCCTCATGCCCGAGGGCTTTAGTGCCTCATGCCTGAGGGCTTTACTGCCTCTTGTCCGAGGGCTTTAGTGCCAGAAGGATCGCCCCTTGTCAGGCTCTTGCACCTCGATCTCTTCTCTGCTCTTCCATGTTCCCTTCGTCTCGTCTTTCTCTTTCAAGCTTTGCTCGGGCCTCAGGTTCTCCACAATCACTCATTCCAACTCGTCGTTCAAATGGTAGCATTCCTCTGTAGTGTGCCCATACTCATTATGAAAATCACAATAGGTATCAGATACAGAGTTCCTCGGTCATTTACTCGCTCCGAATGGCCTTCGGATGTAGTTGTAATCATCACATATCTCCAAAGTTTGGGCGTTATCAACTCTCCAGAGGGTATTAGCTGCTCCAGTCACTTGGGTAGTTGCTGGAAAGTTTCCATCCCGAGGGGTTCTTTTATGCTCTGAAGAGTTTTCATCACGAGGGGCTCTTTTATGCTCTGGAGAGTTTTCACCCCGAGAGGCTCTTTTGTGTTCACGGTCTCGATGGGGTGATCCCCGAGGCACTATTTTCTCTTCTTTCCGATGACATTGTGCCTCTTCCACTCGTGCATATTTCTCCACTCGTGCCACCAGTTCCTCAATGGTGCTCGAGTATTTCTTCACTAAGGATCTAAATAGATCGCCTTCTTTCAGCCCATGAAAAAAGGCTCCTATAAGCAAATGCGGAGTGACATTAGGGATTTCCATGGTGATTTGGTTGAAGCGCTTGAGGTATTCCCTTAGATTCTCTCGATCACCTTGCCTCATCCTCAGTAATTTCACAGCGGAAGAGGGACGTCTGCGACAACTGGCAAAATGCTTGAGAAAAGCCGTAGTGAGCTCTTGAAAACTTTTTATTCCCCCAGGAGGTAGCAAAGAGAACCACTGTTGACCTCCTTTCACCAACGTTGTTACAAACAGTCGGCACTTTATGGCATCGTCCAATTGGTACATCGTCGCATGTCCATCGAAACTTGCTAAGTGATCCTCGGGATGTCCCGATCCATCGTATTTACCCATTTCAAAGGAACAAAAGTGCTCGGGTAGTGGAGCCGCGAGCACCTCGGGAGAAAAGGGTGAGGCTCGGGGAATGTGTGGTGCTTCTGGCGGGTTTGTTGAGTTCTGAATTTGGATCTCCTCCTTCATTCCCTCTAGTTCGGCCGCTTGTTGTTCGACGCGTCTTCTCCTGTTGGCACGAGCCCTCCTGGCTTCCGACGCCAGAGTGTGGTTATCATCATTGCGTTCGCCAGTTCCAGATCCGGCATCACGTTCTCCGTTTGGTTCGTGCCGATTGTCCTCTCGATTCCTTTCGGCCATCAGCACTCCGACATCCGCCCCGATCCTCCGGATCTCTTGCATGACCGCGGTAAACATTGTGGCGGGGTCGGTCGGGATCGGCCCGCTGCCGTTGGGCGGCGGCACATGATCGTTTTCGACAACCACCATACTGAATTTCTACTTTAGTAGAAACTAGAGTTTCCCACTGATGGCGCCAAGTTGATGCCGTCGAAAATTGATCTACCGCGCGAATCGGCCAACGAGCTCCTTTCCGCCTTAACTTCGCCGCGAATTCTACATAAAGACTCGAAAACAGGGTGAGGGTGGGGGGTCGTTCCCTCTTGCCTAGGTCAAGAGGGTGGTTTCCATGTTCCAGGCGTAAAGTAGCATAGGAATTGATATAGAAATGGTGTAAAGTGCTAAAGAGTGAGTAGTGAAAATGGCAGAGTAACGGTGTGGATACGTAAAATTCGATACCTGTTTTGAGCGTGCCTTGTAGTATATATAGAGTCCTTGCCTTGGGCGGTTTCCGGGCGGTTTTGTCCATATTCCGTGTTTCTCGGGCTCGAGCTTCCTTGGTTCCCTGACCCGCTCCGCCCTTGACGGTTACCTTCTGCACATTCTGCTGGCATCAACGAGGGGAGAACGTGGCGGTTTCCAGCCTAGGAGGCCAAATCCCGAGGTACGTACCTGGTTCCTTGCTATATCTGACCTTTACTAGATCACATGTGTCTTTCGCAATACACAAGCTCAGTCAATACTTAAATCATCCTCGAAGCCAACATTTGACAGCTCTCCTGCGATTTCTAAATCTATGCTCGGACAAACGTCTGTTTATGGCGGCAGATTGAGATTTACAAATCAAAGCCTTTTGAAAACTGTTTTGTCTCGAGAGGAACTTTAAATAAGTAGAGCTTTTATATTCTTTGCGTTTTTTGTTATATAGCTTACAAGTATAAAAGATCAGAGACGCCTGTATTTTCTTTTATCATATTAAAAAATTTTCTGCTTTGTCTCCCTCTCGTTCATTTTTTTCATCTCTCAATTTCTTTCTCTACATAGCTTAAGAACAAGTTTTGTAGATTGATCTCACTCTGATATCACAGTTTTCATTCCATGGTTTTAAACTTCACAACAAAAAAAACCTCAAACGGCGACTACAAATAGCGACTAAAAATATAGTAGTCGCCTTTTTTAAAAAATAGCGACTAACTTTTTTCTTTGGCGACTACAGAAGTGTAGTCGATATTTGCGACTAAAAAAAGACGCTAATAAAGCAACAGGAGTCGCTAAATATTTTATACGACTACATCGTGATAGAATGGTAGGTTGAGTGGGTTGGTGAACCAACCCACTTCAACTACCATATATATAATATAATATTGTATTAATATTATAATACTTATTAGTATGAAGTTTTGCTATAAAAAGGCATCGAGTGATTCATTAGAAATCACACCAAAGAAAGAAATAAGAGAGGAAGAGGGAGAAAGAAAAGAGAGAAAAAAAATAGAGGGTTTGTTCGGTATTTGATCCAACTATAAAGAGAGATAGTGAGTGTTTTCTCCTTTATAGATTGAGAGGTTGTAACCCCTGTTTTTACCCCAATAATAAATTTCTACCTCGCCCGTGGTTTTTTACCCCAAGTTAAAAGGGGTTTTCCATGTAAATTCCCGTGTTCCATTTATCCTCATAGTCATTTCCAGTTTCGTTAAGCAGTCCATTTCGCAACAAGTGGTATCAAAGCCAGCCCTGATCGATATTCCAATTATGCTCTGTGGTTGCAGCTTTGTCTGATCTTCCACATCAGAAAGGATATCGAAAAGGTTTATCGTTACGGAAGAGTCTTTTGGCAAGTCATGGTAATAGACTGTGTAAGTAAGTTCTGTCTAGGTAGCTGGTGCCAAGCGGGACACATAGTGACCCCACCAGATCTCATCTGGGAATTTACTTAGAAGGGTAATTTTGTCTTGAAAGCTGGTCGCTACCCTTTCTGCAAATTATCTGATCAGTGCTATTTGGCTGGACTGTTGAATTTCTCCGACGATAGCGACGTGAAAAAAAATGGCAGCTAAAAATGAAATTGAGAAATTCAACGGGAGAAACTACTCACTGTGGAAAATGAGGATTAAGGCAATTTTACTCAAAGAAAATTGTCTGGAAGCGATCACTGGCAAACCAACAACAATTACAAGTGATGCCAAGTGGAAGAAGATAGACGGGAGGGCCATCGCCAATATTCATCTGACATTAGCAGATGACATATTATCAAGCGTCGAAGAGAAAACTAGTGCGAAAGCAATCTGGGATCATCTTGAGAAGTTGTATCAAGTCAAGTCACTCCACAGCCGAATTTTCCTGAAAAGAAAATTATACCATCTACGAATGGAAGAATCTTCTTCAGTGACCGAGCACATCAATAAGTTGAATACTCTGTTCTATCAACTTAAAGACTTGGACTACAAAATAGAGCCAAGTGAACGTGCCGAGCTTCTACTGCAAAGCCTGCCAGACTCCTACGATCAACTTGTCATCAATCTGAGCAACAATCAAGCTGCGGGAAAGATCAGGAGCACGTGGTCTAAACGTGAGCCGAAAACGGACAAGACCCGGAGAGTCTGGTCCAAAAGGGAGTCAAAAACGGCAAAACCTTGTTACGAAAAATAAGAAGGCTATAAAATGTGACCACTGTGGCAAGAAAGGTCATCTGAAGAAAGATTGTTGGGCTCTAAATAAAAATCCCAATGCCCAAGGAAACGCCGCCAACACTACCGACGATGGAATGCCTTGGTGTGTGAAGCCGCAACCACTATCGCTGAAAATGAAAGATTTAACGACGTGTGGCTTAGCAGCTACTTTCCACATGACCTCTCGAAAGGAATGGTTTCATCAATACGAGCCAACGTTGGAGGGTATGTCTACAGCTGCAATGACCAAGCGCTGAAGATTGTCGGGGTCGGTACGATTCAAATGAAGATTGTCTACAGCTGTGCGTACCATCCATGATGTCCAACATGTTGAGGGGTTGAAGAAAAATCTGTTGTCCGTGGGGCAACTGGATGATCTTGGTTTCAAAATTGAATTGGAGAATAAAATCATGAAGGTCTCCAAAGGAGCACTGGTGGTGATGAAGGGAGAAAAGATAGCTGCAAATCTATACAAGCTGAAGGGAGAGACTCTGCAAGAAGGGCAAGCATCTGTTGCTACGACAAGTTCAAATGAAAAGTCTACAATGACTTGGCACAAGAAACTTGGTCATATGTCTGAACAAGGCATGAAAATTCTTGCGCAAAAGAATCTACTTCCTGGTCTCACGACGGTGACGCTACCATTCTGTGAGCATTGTATTGTGAGCAAGCAGCATCGCCTAAAGTTCTCCACTTCAAATTCTAGAAGCAAAGAAATTCTAGAATTGATCCACTCTGACGTATGGCAAGCACCGGTTTCATCCCTGGGAGGAGCCAACTACTTCGTGTCATTCATAGACGACTACTCCAGGAGATGCTGGGTGTATCCAATCAAGAAGAAGGACGAAGTGTTTCCTATCTTCAAAACATACAAGGCGCGAGTTGAACTTGAAACCGGCAGAAAAATCAAGTGTCTCCGGTCAGATAATGGAGGAAAATATATTGGCAAAGAATTCATTGAATTCTGCAAAGGTGCGGGCATCAGAAGACAGTTCACCACGGCGTACACTCCACAACAGAATGGAGTGGCAGAGCGGTTGAATAGGACCCTGTTGGAAAGAACAAGGGCTATGTTGAGAACTGCGTGCCTGGAAAAGAAGTTCTGGGCGGAAGCGGTCTGTACTGCCTGTAATGTGGTGAATCGGGCTCCAGCTACAGCTATAGAGATGCGAACACCGATGGAAATGTGGACTGGTGCACCTGCAGACTATTCAAACCTCCACATATTTGGAAGTTCAACGTACGCGATGTACCACAACCAAGAAACGACAAAGTTGGATCGATCGGATATATGCTAATTCAAAGTCCAGGAAATGTTTGTTCTTGGGGTACGCTGAAGGAGTAAAGGGGTATCGCTTGTGGGATCTCACTGACCACAAAGTGATTATCAGCAGAGATGTTATCTTCTTGGATAACGATCAAGAGCAAGTCGAAAATAATAGCAATTCAAAAGGCGTGACAAAGACTACACCGGTGAAACGAAAATTGGAGCAATATAATTCTTCTGAAGCTGAACCGGTACACGAAGAGCTCGACCTAGTCAAATCTGAAGTACCGGATCTCTGGCGGTCATCACGCGAGCGTAGACCGCCAAGTTGGCACTCAGATTATGAGATAGAGAGCAATCTTGCATACTGTTTTCTAACTGAGGATGGAGAGCCAACCACTTTCCAAGAAGCACTGAATAATTCAGATGCGAGTCAGTGGATTTCAGCAATGCTAGAGGAAATGGAAGCTCTCTATAAAAATAAGACATGGGAGTTGGTGCCATTACCGCAAGGAAGGAAATCCATTGGCAATAAATGGGTGTACAAAATCAAGCGGAATGGTGATGACCAGATAGAGCGATACCGTGCTAGACTGGTTGTAAAGGGATATGCTCAGAAAGAAGGGATTGACTTCAACGAAATTTTCTCACCGGTGGTACGACTTACAACAGTCAGGGTGGTCTTGTCAATGTGTGCTATATTCGACTTGCATCTTGAGCAGCTGGATGTAAAGACGGCCTTTCTCCATGGTGACCCGGATGAAGAAATATATATGCTTCAACTAGATGGTTTCGAGGAACAAGGAAAAGAAGATCTGGTTTGCAGATTGATCAAATCTCTCTACGGGCTCAAACAAGCACCTCGATGCTGGTATAAGAGATTTGACTCCTTCATAATGAATCTTGACTACAACAGGCTATATACAGATCCTTGTGCATATTTCAAGAGATTTGGCGATGACGATTTCATCATGTTGCTGTTGTACGTCGACGATATGCTGGTGGCAGGACCCAACAAAGGTCGTATCGCCAACTTAACGACTCAACTCGCTAGTGAATTCGAAATGAAGGACTTGGGGCCAGCAAACAAAATCCTTGGTGTGCAATTATCTCGAGACAGAAGCAAGCAGAAGATTTGGCTTTCCCAAAAGAATTATTTGAAGAAAATATTGCGAAGGTTCAACATGCAAGATAGTAAGCCAATATCTACCCCTCTTGCTACTAATTTCCAGCTATCCTCCGAGATGTGTCCTACTGATGAAGACGAGAGGATAGAGATGTCTCGACTGCCATATGCATCGGCGGTAGGAAGTCTAATGTTCGCAATGATCTGTACCCGACCAGACATTGCCCATGCAGTGGGAGTTGTTAGCCGATATATGTCCAACCCTGGCCGGGAGCACTGGAGTGCTGTTAAGAGGATTCTCAGATACATCAAGGGAACCTCTGATATTGCCTTATGTTACGGAGGTACAGATTTTACTGTCCATGGTTTTGTTGATGCAGATTATGCAGGTGAACTTGATAAAAGCAGATCCACAACCGGATATGTGTTTAATCTTGCTGGCGGTGCTGTAAGATGGGTTTCAAAACTGCAGTCCATTGTTTTAACGTCAACAACGGAAGCAGAATATGTCGCAGCTACGCAAGCCAGTAAAGAGGCAATATGGTTGAAGATGTTGCTGGAAGAACTCGGCCACAAACAGGAGAATATTGTTCTCTATTGTGATAGCCAGAGTGCGTTGTATCTTGCAAGGAATCCAGCATATCATTCAAGAACCAAACACATACGGGTCCAATTCCACTTTGTTCGTGAACAAGTCGAAGAGGGGACTGTGGACATGCAAAAAGTTCACACTGCGGATAATCTGCCAGAATACATGACCAAAGCAATTCCTGTGGACAAGTTTATGTGGTGTCGTTCCTCATGTGGATTGACTGAACATAAGTAACATGCAAAGGCGAGCTAGAAGAATGGTGTGAAGATCTGATTGTGCATCAATCAAATCTTCAAGTGGGAGATTGATAGAATGGTAGGTTGAGTGGGTTGGTGAACCAACCCACTTCAACTACCATATATATAATATAATATTATATTAATATTATAATACTTATTAGTATGAAGTTTTGCTATAAAAAGGCATCGAGTGATTCATTAGAAATCACACCAAAGAAAGAAATAAGAGAGGAAGAGGGAGAAAGAAAAGAGAGAAAAAATAGAGGGTTTGTTCGGTATTTGCTCCAACTATAAAGAGAGATAGTGAGTGTTTTCTCCTTTATAGATTGAGAGGTTGTAACCCCTGTTTTTATCCCAATAATAAATTTCTACCTCGCCCGTGGTTTTTTACCCCAAGTTAAAAAGGGGTTTTCCACGTAAATTCCCGTGTTCCATTTATCCTCATAGTCATTTCCAATTTCGTTAAGCTGTCCATTTCGCAACACATCGGCCTTAGTTGAGCGACTACAGAGGTGTAGTCGCTAATCGAAACCTAAATTTTACGCGATCGTGAAATCCCGAATCATTTGGTCCCAAACAAGAAAATTTTCCCACCATCGACGAAACCAACCCGCCGTTTTCCGCCTTCGTCCGACGACCTCCGTCGCAGTTCTGCCTTCGCCGAGTTGTCTGCCTTCGCCAAATCAGAAAAATCGCCATACACTCGCTCGTTTTCCGCCGTCACTCGCCTTCGTCCACCTCTCTTCGCAGTCCGCATCACTCCACGTCCACTATCTTTGGGGTACGTCCGATTCTGATCATTCTATGTATCTTCATTCTACAACAAATATAATCCGTTTTCTGAAATCTCTATCACTGTCATATTTATGTTGAAGGTACCAAAGATAAAGCTACTGGTTGAAGTTCTTTCATTTCTGAAACAATTCTAGTGGCAATATCGTTAGTTCTGTCAATTGGGTAGTGAGGTGTAAGATTGTTTATGAATAGGGAGTTAGATAATAAATAAATGGGAATGAGGAGTTAGTTGATAGATGGTTTAGGATGAGGGATGTTTTTGAAGTTACTCCTAGTTATAATATTTTTATAAGGTGTATCTACACTTAAGTACCAAAAAGAATAAAGCATTATCAGTTCAGTACGCCGTCAGAAAATTTTTTATATATACGTGCCTAGTAGAATAAAGGTTTTACACATAACTACCCGTATGGTTGTATGTACCATTTATCATCGTTTACATATTTTTTTATATGTATATTACGTATCGTATCTCGTGTTTATGTGGTACTTAATTCACTAATATGATGTGTGATAACTCTGTAAGCATGATGAACTTTACTCCATGTATTGTGTACCAAAATACTTTTCCATATGGTACCTAAATTTCTAATATGGTGTACATTCACCTAAACGGATACTATGAGTAAAAATTTTATTTTTATTAGGTATCTACTCCTAAAAAACACATACATGGGGACGGGTTTGATCTTTTTATACGACTAGGTACTTAAGTGTAAACGTTTATAACATGGGCTATTTAAATTTCAGGCCCCATTAGCAAGTTTGGTTAGAAATCAGGCCCCATTAATGTTTGGGCTAAAGAGAAGGATCCAATTTAAGGTTTTATCAGAGTTCAGGCCCCAAATGCTGCAAAAAGACTTTTTTACCCTTGTCTATTCAGCTTTTCCGCCCATAACACGGACTTGCTTATTCGATACCACTTCATCGCAATCTGGTACCACATTATTTTGGTATATTTTATTATTCCGATTTGGGTAACGCTTCTTATGATAATTATACCACTTTACTCTTTTTTAGTAGCGCATCTGCTAATATTAAATACAAAATGTACCACTTTATCGCAATCCGGTACCACATTATTTTCAAATGTACCAATTGTACACTTTATCGCAATCTGGTACCAAATCTGCTAATTATACCACTTTTCTCCACTTAGTACCACATCTTCTAAAAATAATACCAAATGATAATAAGTAATATCTCGTACCAGTTTTTTGGTAACAATTCATATGGTAATTATACCACTTTATGCTTTTCTGGTAACGAATCATTTGAAAAAAATATCACATGAGAATAAATAATATCTCGTACCAGCTGAGTAACAATTCATATGGTAATTATACCACTTTATGCCATTCTGATACCAAATCATTTGAAATAAATACCACATGAGGATAAGTAATATCTCGTTAGTTGAATACCAATTCATATGCTAATTATACCACTTTATGCCTTTCTGATACCGAATCATTTGAAATAAATACCACATGAGAATAATTAATATCTCGTACCAGTTGATAACAATTCTTATGGTAATTATACCACTTTACTCCTTTCTAGTACCAGTTTTGTTAACGACCAATGGTAATTATACCACTTTACTCCTTTTTCGTACCACATCGTCTAAAATGTATACCAAAAGATAATAAACATCTGCAAGGGCATTCTCGTCAAATTACTGTTTATATCCTTTTATTTTTAAGTTTATGCAAAATAGGTCCTTAAAACTATGTTTTATATGACTAGGGCCTGAAATCAAACCAAAATTAACACAGGGGCCTGAAATTGAAAGCTCCCTTATAACATTATATTATATATATATATATATATATAGTGTTAAAACGTGATACTGATATTGAAAAGTAAACACCCTCTGGGGACTTCTTTCTCTAATAGGTCACAACCTTGACTTTATGACATATTATTTTAGGACTTTTTCTATGAAGCAATAGGGTCAAGTTTCTTCGTGAAATTAGGCAATGTTGTAAAATACGCGAGGCGTTAGTCGGGTATCCGGAAGGGCCTAGCGCAACGGTCTAGGCGGAGACTTTGGCGGTTTGTAAGCGTGAATTAAGAAGGTGAAGATATAAATGTGCCTAAGAGGGGGGGGGGGTGAATTAGGCCTATAGAAATTTTTGCTTCTTTTCACAAATACTAAGTGTGGTGACTTAGATATGCCTACTGATGTTTGTGACGAGTGCCTGATATATCCTAGTAACGTCGGATGTGCGTCGGGTCTGTCTCACAGCGATAAAGAAATAACTGAAAAGTAAATGCGAGACAGGATTTTTATAGAGGTTATATCCCCAACTGGGGTTTACTCCTCTCCTTGGGATTTTCTTCCCAAGAGTTTAACCAATCACTATAATGCACCGTAGCTGGATACAAAACTGATTGGTTAGCCCAATACACAACCAAAACAAGTCGAAACACTAGTCACTACTAGGTTACCACACGCCGAGTTTCGTTCCTCGGAATCTCCTTGATCCCGACAGACACAGCTCGCTACCGAAGGGCCCCCGGACTTGTCCTTCCCTTCACGTGTGCGTAAGCGTCGACCTTGCCTCCTTGGTATCGCTCACGTCCGAAGACAACACGTCCGAAGACAGAATATATGGCAGGGGATGATGGAATATCTGATGAATCACTCGCTCAGTGATGGATAGGCAAGTTAAAGTTCGGGTAGGCAGAAAGCTATCGCAAGTGACTGGCTCAGGAATATCTTAGTATCTCTCTGCTCAAAAATCTCTCGTAGACTTAAATACGCAAGTTCTCTGTTCTGTGTTTCTGTACCCCGAAAATCTTAAGTGCAGCTCATATAAATTCTTTTCTAATAGCACTTCACATGGAAAGTCATATCAAACAATAATCACTAAATCAAGCATAGTTTCCATGTAGCTTTCGAGTCAATCATACCATATAAATCATGCTTCTAATAAATCGTCACAACGGTCATATAGCACATTAAAGCATATTATATTCCATATAGAGCTCAATTTTCGTACTCAAGCAATTTCAATCATTTCGCATATATTTTCCATATCGAAATTGTCCATAAGTGATTCCCTGCTATCAGTTCCTAGTAACGAGTTTTTTAGATTTACTTTCCAAGTATGGCATGCAAGATAGCAATTCATCAACACGTTTTCCATGTACAGCTCATATCATTTAATCGATATATTTACCATGTTTAGCACATAAATCAGATCAGAGCTTACATAAAACGATTTATCACATCATGGCACGACTTTCCTTATTTCAGAGATCACATCCGTTTATAGCACATATCATATAAGATCACTTTATCCATAATCAAATCAAATCTTTCCTAAATATAATAATCCAATCAGCACAAGGAAAGATATCAATTTAATATTTAGCATTTAATTCAGTGCAAGACAAGCAAGGATCATACATATGACTTTCGTCCAGGAATAAACTGGTATCAACGGATATATCACTTTCCATATATAAACAGCATATTTTCCATATATAGCTCAGTAGGATATCTCATGCATTATTTCCATATATAGCACAGAACGATATATCCTACCTCATGGACTGTCTATAACATGCGATCACATAGTTCCATCGAATCATCACAAAATCACACGCAATTCAAATATTCAACACTTTAACAATTTTCATCTCATTTGCAATGCATGGTTGAACATTATCATGAATTTAGACATTTTATTTTTCCCAAATCGAATTGCTTATTTTATAGACCTAATGTCATCACAATTACATCGTTCATCAAAACTCTCTAACATATATGGACCAAAAAGGTCAACATTCTCCCCCTTTTTGATGATGACATGTAATTGATGCAGCACGGAAGCAAGTAAGCATATTCGATTATGCAAGTCCTAGCGCATATGTCTAAGTGTTCCATAATCACAAAGCAGAGCATACGATATTTCCTAATCACATGTGATATATATTTGCTCCCCCTGCCTACGTGCAGTTATCTCTATGACATGCTATGATATATCATGGACTAATTTTGCTCCCCCTGTCTAAGTGCGGATATATCCTATCTTTTCTATGTTATATCCTTAGTATTAAAAATTTAGAGATTACCCGTGAGTGTGCTCCCCCTGCCTAAGTGCGCATTTTCCAAGCATGGTTCAAGCAATCATGTAATCATCTCAGCAGGCACTTAGCATTTAGTAAGAAATTTTATGCAAGTCAAGTAGCACAGTTACGCATCAGAGTGTGAGATCAACAAACGATATATCCTAAGATCAGAGCAAAAGATGTTAAGCACAGGAGATATATCATAATAGCAGCAAAATATTATATTAGGGTTCAACGAGCCTCCCTATACATACTTACCACTAACAAATTTAGACGCTAAACGTCTAAACTTACCTTACTACTACTCCCCCTTCATCATCAAAAAGGCGGGAGGATCAACTAAAAACTGAACAGAACTGGAATATCCTAGTGGCAACTAGGAGCAGAAAGGAACTAGAAGGGCAGCCTACTGGCTTGAAGAGGTTTCAGAATCGGCGGGCTTATTAAGGGACTTCTTGACGAGCTTTGAGAGCTTGGATAGTTTCATCGATAACTCAGTATACTGCTCTTTGAGCTTGCGGAAGCGCTTCTGATTATCAGCCTTGATATCGGAGATATCGCGGCGCAACACCGAGATTCCAGCCTTCCCGACACTGAGCTCATCTTCATAGTCCTCGTCGTCGTCGCTCTTGACCTTTGCTTTTCCTTTCGCAGCCGACCGTTTCTGGGCGCTATCCACTGACCTACTCTCCTTAGCCTTGAACCAACCTTGGCCCTTTGTGTAGTGAATACCCATCCGCTTCAAGGTCACAAGGTCCACAATGTGGACGGCCTTATCTTCCCAGCCAGGTGGCATAATAATGCCCTCGCACTCAAACATATGAGTGAGCAGCATTCCATAGGGCAGCGCCTTGTCCTTGCTCTCAACGGCCTGAATCATGTGCTTCATGACGGTATATCCGAGGTTGAACTTGCGATTCTGAGATATCATGTACACGGCAAAAGTGCTCATGAAATTCATAGTGGTAGAGTGGCCGCCACTTCCGATTTTGGCACTCCACAAGGTCATGTTCAGTAGCTTATGAAGGAAGAAGAAATCTATGGGAAGTTGATTGAGAGCTTCTCCATCTGAAAAGCGGGGCTTGGTGCGGGTATTCCAGAGTTTCTGAAGGACATCACTGGGGTCGAAACCATCAGCATGGCACCAGTCGTTCATGTCGTAGTGGCAGAAGGGTTCATCAGGAACTGCAAGCATAGCATTCATCTTCTTAGTGGTCCACTCGATCTTGTGTCCGAGAACATAGGAACGGATGGTGATATGTTCTTCAAACTCGTCGTAGTCGAAGTTTGCATAGAACAGTTTGACGACCTCAGGATAGAATGGCGTGTTGAGACTAAGGAATTGCTCCCATCCGTAGTCTTTCAGCCAGGTTATAACAGTTCCAGCAGGCAGATTGTCAAAGGCAACAGCGCGACCACGGGCGATATCTCTTTTGAGGAGGCTTTTGTAGGTGGTGCGGTTACTTTCTTCCAGAAAAAGGTGTTCAGCAGGGATCTCACTCGTTTTGGACAGATCAAGAGGCGGAATGGTAAAGGACTTTGAACTTGATGGCGGAAGTGGAGAGGTTT
Source organism: Craterostigma plantagineum (assembly GCA_027422505.1). Taxonomy (NCBI): domain Eukaryota; kingdom Viridiplantae; phylum Streptophyta; class Magnoliopsida; order Lamiales; family Linderniaceae; genus Craterostigma; species Craterostigma plantagineum. Next base: position 782,036 of record JAPQWV010000240.1, on the reverse strand, counting down.
TTTCAAGTGGTGATGGCTGTTTTTCAGGAGACTTTGGCGGAGGTGATTTCTGGGTTTCAACTGGAGTTGGGGATCGCGGCGGCGATTCCTGGGTAACCTTGGGAACTTCTTCAGGAATTTCAGAGCTTGAGGCAGACTTTTCTGGTTCGGACGTCTTGGATTTCTTGGTTTTCTTCTTCTTCTTTGTAGTTTTGGAAGGGGATGAGATCTTGTCAGAGGATTTGGGAGATTTGGCTTTGGAACGGGTTTTGCGAACAGAAGGCGAGGCTTGTTTTGGTGATTTGGAAGGTGATCCGAGTGGGGCTTCTTCAGTGTCGGAACTGGGCTCCTTGCGTTTACGGCTTGATGATTCAGGGTTGACAACTTTGGAAGTTTTGGCCATTGATGAAGGTTTGAAGATCGAGAGAGTGTTTGGAGAAGATGATTGAATGATGAAGGTTAAGGAACGGTTCTGAATTTTTAAAGAATAGGATCGGTTTATTTTGGGAAGAGATAAGGATGAATTTCGAAATTTGAAATTTGAAATCAAAAAGATAATGGAAAACTGTCAGGGATATCAGACTGATTTGACGGGATCTCATAATTAAGGAAGGGATGTGACTGGACTGGATAGGAATATATTATAAAGGAAAATGAGTTTCCTAGAATAACTGGACGGCTGAAATAATATCCACACGTTCCTACCTTAAATAACCTAATCACATTTAAGAACGAATCTAGAAGATCGGATATTCCTAAAATAAACTAGATGGCTGAAGAAATATCTTGGAAGGGATAACTACGAATTTCTTCCTAAAATACGAGAATTTACTTAAGGAAAAGATCTATAGGATCCACAGAAGTATTCTAAGGGCTGAATATCTTAAGATGGGATAACTATGAATTTCTATCTAAAATAGAATAACCTAGAGTAAATGATAGAATTAGGCAGATTTACTAACCTTATTAAGCTCGAGGATTCCCAATCGATCACGGATGTCGCAGAATCTTGCCTCTATTAGGGGTTTAGTGAAGATATCAGCGAGCTGATCATTTGTTCCTACGAATTCCACACCGATATTCCCTTTCTGAACATGGTCTCGTATGAAATGATGTTTAACCTCAATATGCTTAGTACGAGAATGATGCACGGGATTCTTAGTAATACTAATAGCGCTAGTGCTATCACACATAATGAGAATTTTGTCATAGCCTAACCCAAAGTCACTAAGGGTTTGTTTCATCCATAGAACTTGTTGACAACAATTTCCTAAGGCCATATATTCAGCTTCGGTTGTGGAGAGGGCGACAGCATTTTGCTTTCTACTAGACCAAGTTACCAGGGAATTTCCAAGTAATTGGCAAGTTCCACTAGTACTTTTCCTATCTTCCCTACAGCCGGCATAGTCGGCATCGGAATATCCCATTAATGGGAAGTCATCCGTATAGGAGTACCATAGACCAAAATTGACAGTACCCTTGATATATCTAAGTATCCGCTTGACTGCGGTCAAGTGAGATTCCCTAGGGTCAGACTGATATCTCGAACACATACCAACAGCAAACATGATATCAGGGCGACTAGCAGTTAAGTAAAGAAGGCTTCCGATCATACCTCGATATTGTGTTTGATCAACCGGTGTACCTGATTCATCAATGTCTATTTTGGTGGTCTGATGCATAGGGGTGGAAATCGCTTTGGAATCACTCATCCCGAATTTAGTCAGTAATTCCCTGCTGTATTTCGTCTGGGATACGAAGGTTCCATTGTCAAGCTGCTTTATTTGCAACCCGAGGAAGTAGTTCAGCTCACCCATTAAGCTCATCTCAAATTCCTTCTGCATAGACTTAGAAAATTCCTCGCAGAGAAGGATATTAGTACTTCCAAATATGATATCATCAACGTAAATTTGGACTAGTATCATGTGATCACCTTCATACTTAATAAACAGCGTGTTATCAATAGTCCAGTTGAAAATCCTATGTCAATTAGAAACTTACTTAGCCTTTCATACCATGCCCTAGGAGCCTGCTTTAAACCATATAGTGCTTTATTTAATTTAAAGACATGATTTGGAAAATCTTCCCTAGCAAAGCCCGGTGGTTGTTCTACATAAACCTCCTCATTTATAAAACCATTTAAAAATGCACTTTTTACGTCCATTTGAAAAAGTTTAAAACGTTTAAAGCATGCATATGCAAGTAAGACACGTATAGATTCTAATCTAGCTACCGGTGCAAAGGTTTCATCGAAATCAATACCTTCCTCCTGGGAATAACCTTTTGCAACTAACCTCGCTTTGTTTCTTGTGACATTACCGTGTTCGTCGAGTTTGTTTCGGAAGACCCATTTGGTTCCTATGATGGATTTATCGTCTGGTCTTTTTACGAGTGTCCACACTTCGCTCTTTTCGAACTGAGATAACTCATCTTCCATGGCTGAGACCCAAGATATATCATCTAGAGCTTCATGGACTGTCTTTGGTTCCATCATTGAAAGCAGTACATCATGAGATTCCTCCGTATCTTGATTTCGTACAGTTGCTCGAGTTTTGATTCCAGATCTGATATTTCCTATCACTTGATCTGTTGGATGACTGGATGCATGTTTCCATTTTCTAGGTTGCAGCTCTTCAGCTTCTGGTTCCACTGCTTCAGTATTTTCGTCTTCAGGAATATCTTCCTCACTGTCTTTAATATCCTGCAATTCTGCACAGGGCAAATCTATACCTTCCTCATCAGTAGCATCTGTGTTAGGCATCTCATCAAAAGTAACATGTATGGATTCCTGAACAGTCAGCTTTCTTTTATTATAAACACGATATGCCTTAGACGTAAGACTGTAACCAAGGAATATCCCTTCATCAACCTTAGAGTCAAATTTTCCTCTCTTATCTCTATCGTTCAAGATAAAACATTTACATCCGAACACATGAAAGTAACCTATATTTGGAGTTCTACCATGCCAGATTTCATAAGGAGTCCTTTTTAATATCGGCCTAAGGAAGACACGGTTAGACACGTAACAGGCTGTACTAACAGCTTCCGCCCAAAACTGTTTAGGAATATCGTACTCATGTAACATAGATCTAGCCATTTCCTGTAATACCCTATTTTTACGTTCAACTACGCCATTCTGTTGAGGAGTTATAGGGGCAGAGAAGTTATGACTATATCCGTACTGATCACAGAATGATGCAAATGCCTTACTATCAAATTCCAGTCCGTTATCACTGCGTATCCTACATAAGTTTGTTTCTTTTTCATTTTCAAGTCTCTTAACTAGCGATGCAAAATTATCTAGTGCCTCATTCTTATGTGCAAGGAATATCACCCAAGTGTACCTGGAGTAATCATCAACGATGACAAAGGCATATCTTTTACCTCGTAGAGACATCGTCTGAACCGGACCAAAAAGGTCGAGATGCAGCAGTTCCAGAGGTCTGGATGTAGATATCACATTCTTTGCTTTGAAAGATGTCTTAGTCTGCTTGCCCATCTGGCATGTCTTGCATGTTTTGTCCTTGACAAACTTTATGTCAGGAACACCTCGTATCAGTGCATTGCTTGTGATGTGAGATAGCAATTCCATGTTGGCATGTCCTAGGCGTCTGTGCCATAACCAGGTGTCATCCTGTGTAACTGCTAAACACTTGACATTCTGGTCAGTGATATCATCAAGAGTTATACAATATATATTTCTATCCCTAGATGCACTGAATAGTACCTTATCATTATTTCTAACTACACACTTATCATTTTCAAACGTAACCGTATGACCTTTATCGCATAATTGACTGATGCTAATGAGATTATGTTCTAGATTCTTAACCAACCATACGTCATCTATAGTAGTATGTAACGTGTTACCGACAGTTCCCACTCCTATAACCTTAGCTTTTGTATTGTCGGCGTAGGAGACATATCCTCCATCATGTGCTTTCACCGACACAAACTTACTGATATCACCTGTCATATGGTGGGAACACCCACTGTCGAGGTACCACTTGTTCTTCCTACTGGATTTTCTTCTTTGTACCTGCATGAATCAGTTCTTTTCTGAGGTGCCCAATTTTGATTGGGTCCTAAATGGTTAGCAGCAAAGTAATTCCTGTTAACACGTGGCATATCATGTATCACAGGCTGTGATCTCTCAGTCACAGGCTGACCAGAATTAGAAACTTCAGGAACTTTCTTAGGTCTCCAGACATATCTGGATTTATCAGCTTTCTTCAAGAAACAGTGGTTAGCATAATGACCAAGACGACCACATGAAAAACATTTAGGTTTCCTAACGTTTTGTGGAGGTGCAGCATGTTCATGTGTTGTGGAATATCCTAATCCTGTTTTCCCGATTTGTGCAGGAACACTAAGTAACATATCAAGATTTTGTTGTCCCTCAAGAAATCTAACATTAGTACGAGAATTTTCTTCTAAGAAATCCTTAAGAGCGGACATGTCCCTAGATATATTCTTTTGCTTCCTAAGTTTCTCGCAATTACACAAGGCCTTTTCTTTCTTAAGAATCTCTAGCTCGGCTTTCAGGCGCTCATTTTCTAGATCCGTTTGATGCTTCTCTCTAGCTACTTCATCTCGTTGCCTAATTAGACCCTTCACTTGTGAGTTGAGTGACTTAATCCTTCTTTCTGCATTTTGAATTATCTCAAACATCTCTTCTTTTTCATCTACTTCAAAGGCTGAGGAAGCGTTATCATGAGATTCATCTTGCCTAGCATATAGTTCATTCAGAAATAATATTTTCTTAATAGTAGATGAGTTCGATACCTGATCATCATCCGCGGCCATGTAGGCGAGATCTTCCTCTTCTTCGCTCCCGGCCTCTTCCCAGTTTGTGACCATGGCCTTCTGTTTCTTTATCTTTTTGTCACCGTTTTCCATCGGGCAGTTTGATGCAAAGTGGCCTGGCTTGTTGCACTTGAAGCATTTCTGTACATTGTTTCCGGATGACGATATTCCCTTGTTCCTAGGTTGGAACTTTGAATTTCCCTTGAACTTTCTTCTCATCCGAAATTTGTCAAACTTTCTGGTCAGCATGGCGATCTGCTCCATTAGGTCCTCCTCAGATTCTTCTTCGCCTTCAGAGTCGTGTTCTTGTTCGGTATTAAAGGCAATGTTTGGTTGATTTCGGACTGGTGGTTTTTCTTTGATGGAGATCTGAGTCATTTCGTAGGTGGTCAGAGATCCGATCAGTTCTGACACTGAAAGTTCATCCAAGTCCTTTGCTTCATAGATGGCGGTCACTTTGGGATTCCATTCTCTAGGAAGAGATCTCAGGATTTTTCGCACTTTCTCACCATCTTCTATTTTCTTTCCCAACGAGAACATTTGATTAATGATGTTCATGAATCTGGCATACATGTGGCTTATGGTCTCGTTGTCCTCCATCTTGAACAGCTCGTATTGGTGGGTCAAGAGGGCTATCCTTTCTTGCACAACTCGAGTGGTTCCTTCATGTGTGACTTGAAGCATGTCCCACATATTTTTGGCAGATTCACATGAGCTCACACGATTGTACTCTTCTCTTGTGAGTGCGCAAGCTATCATGTTCTTAGCTTTGGCATTTAGGGAGATTCCCCGCTTGTCTGTTACATTGTAATCAGGGCCTTTCTTTGGAGTTCCATCTTCGTTTTTGGGAATGTAAGGTCCTGTTGCGATGATATCCCACAGGTCGTAGTCTGTAGCGATCAGGAATTCCTTCATGCGATTTTTCCATATGGCGTAGTTTGTTCCGTCGAAGAGTGGTGGCCTGGAATGGGATTGTCCTCTGCAAAAACATCAAAACTCGAAGAAGCCATTAGATCTTTAACTCAGGCTTGTTAGGCCCGTCGTTTGAGTAACCTGGCTCTGATACCAAATGAAGATATAAATGTGCCTAAGAGGGGGGGTGAATTAGGCCTATAGAAATTTTTGCTTCTTTTCACAAATACTAAGTGTGGTGACTTAGATATGCCTACTGATGTTTGTGACGAGTGCCTGATATATCCTAGTAACGTCGGATGTGCGTCGGGTCTGTCTCACAGCGATAAAGAAATAACTGAAAAGTAAATGCGAGACAGGATTTTTATAGAGGTTATATCCCCAACTGGGGTTTACTCCTCTCCTTGGGATTTTCTTCCCAAGAGTTTAACCAATCACTATAATGCACCGTAGCTGGATACAAAACTGATTGGTTAGCCCAATACACAACCGAAACAAGTCGAAACACTAGTCACTACTAGGTTACCACACGCCGAGTTTCGTTCCTCGGAATCTCCTTGATCCCGACAGACACAGCTCGCTACCGAAGGGCCCCCGGACTTGTCCTTCCCTTCACGTGTGCGTAAGCGTCGACCTTGCCTCCTTGGTATCGCTCACGTCCGAAGACAACACGTCCGAAGACAGAATATATGGCAGGGGATGATGGAATATCTGATGAATCACTCGCTTAGTGATGGATAGGCAAGTTAAAGTTCGGGTAGGCAGAAAGCTATCGCAAGTGACTGGCTCAGGAATATCTTAGTATCTCTCTGCTCAAAAATCTCTCGTAGACTTAAATACGCAAGTTCTCTGTTCTGTGTTTCTGTACCCCGAAAATCTTAAGTGCAGCTCATATAAATTCTTTTCTAATAGCACTTCACATGGAAAGTCATATCAAACAATAATCACTAAATCAAGCATAGTTTCCATGTAGCTTTCGAGTCAATCATACCATATAAATCATGCTTCTAATAAATCGTCACAACGGTCATATAGCACATTAAAGCATGATTATATTCCATATAGAGCTCAATTTTCGTACTCAAGCAATTTCAATCATTTCGCATATATTTTCCATATCGAAATTGTCCATAAGTGATTCCCTGCTATCAGTTCCTAGTAACGAGTTTTTTAGATTTACTTTCCAAGTATGGCATGCAAGATAGCAATTCATCAACACGTTTTCCATGTACAGCTCATATCATTTAATCGATATATTTACCATGTTTAGCACATAAATCAGATCAGAGCTTACATAAAACGATTTATCACATCATGGCACGACTTTCCTTATTTCAGAGATCACATCCGTTTATAGCACATATCATATAAGATCACTTTATCCATAATCAAATCAAATCTTTCCTAAATATAATAATCCAATCAGCACAAGGAAAGATATCAATTTAATATTTAGCATTTAATTCAGTGCAAGACAAGCAAGGATCATACATATGACTTTCGTCCAGGAATAAACTGGTATCAACGGATATATCACTTTCCATATATAAACAGCATATTTTCCATATATAGCTCAGTAGGATATCTCATGCATTATTTCCATATATAGCACAGAACGATATATCCTACCTCATGGACTGTCTATAACATGCGATCACATAGTTCCATCGAATCATCACAAAATCACACGCAATTCAAATATTCAACACTTTAACAATTTTCATCTCATTTGCAATGCATGGTTGAACATTATCATGAATTTAGACATTTTATTTTTCCCAAATCGAATTGCTTATTTTATAGACCTAATGTCATCACAATTACATCGTTCATCAAAACTCTCTAACATATATGGACCAAAAAGGTCAACAGAAGGTATACATATTTTTATTAATTTTTATATCAAATATGTTAATGTTTTACCAAACTAAGTGAATCAATTTTTCAAAAATTCTAGATAAATAATATCAATCACAACAATTTGAAAAATATTAGTAGTAAAAAAATTATGTTTAGGGATGATGTCGGACAAAGTTAATCCATTTTTATTTCAGTTTATGTTTTTTTCTATATTTCCAATTATATTTCAATTTATATATTTTATTTCAGTTATATTTTTATATTTCCATTTTCTGTTTATATTTTAGTTTAATATTTCTGTTAATATTTTTTATTCCAATTTATATATTCTGTTAAAATATGGAATCGAATAAAAAAAAATTGAGTTTTGCAAGCACATGTGAGGTTAAGTTAGGCATTGCATTGGGCTACCATTAGAGATGATATGCTTGTTATAAAGTCTCATCAGAGTAATGTAATTTGATTTAGAGTCGTAAACGACCATCTCAAAAGGAAATAAGTGGAAAAATATAAATATAAAAGGGAAGTTCACACTATATACCCAACTATAACAATAAAAAATCAAATCATTCCACTGTCACTAGTTTTGATTTATTTTTTTTTTTATGTATACGTAGGTACCCGTGGATAAAGGTGCATCATATTAGGAATTTAGCAACCATAGGAAAATGTATTTTGGTACATTATATATTGAAAAAAGGGTACATCATACTTATATGGATATCAAGCGACATATTTTGAATTAAATAACACATAAACACGTGATATGATACATAATATACATATCAAACGATACCTAACCAATATAAAATGTCAGTAACAACCAAACAGGTAGTTATGTGTAAAAACTATTACTACATGTATCCATATATAAAAATTTTCTGACAGATTACCGAAATAGATAATTTTCTAATCTTCGGGATATTTGAGTATAGATACACCAATATAAAATTACTTCTCGATGAAAAAGTCATAAAAGTTGGCTAATGAAAGTAACAGTTTGCAAAATTGATACGGTTGTGATAAAAACATAACCATCTTTAAAATAGGTACTCCAACCACACAATAATGTCAAGAGTCTATCATTTCCTCCAGTTGTTTTACGTCGTGGTCTTCTTCTTCAAAGTACTTGGTGCTTATTCTTCTTCAATCTGTGATGCTTCATCTTGTGGTGAGATCAAAAGCATAAAATTTCCCTTCAGATTACGAACCGACGATCCCATATCATGTGGGTATAACGTTGACAACGGATTTGTTCTCGATTGCCAGAACAATCTGACCATCTTTAAAACAGAGTCAGCCCAATATCTCGTGAAAGATATCAACTATGAAAACAAATCAATAAGGCTTGCCGATGCGAGCATAAGCATGAAAAATCTATCTTCTTGCCCGGCAAATCCATTCGATCTTGATGGTTGGCCATATAACTATTGGTATTCTAATAGTGAATTTCAGGTCATCTTTGTACACTGTCTGACTCCTCCAAGAAATTCAAAGTACATCAGTGCTCCGTTTTGCGGTAACAGAAGCAAAGTCTTGTCAAATTCTTCCGAGATTTTCAGCTATGTGCTCCTCGTTGAACAAGAATTAAGAGTGGCGGATATGGAAGACACGTGTGCTGTTGACAACGTTATCCGAGTCTCGGCTAAGGCTCCTCTAACAAGAGGAGATGATTCTTCTTTGTTAGGATTATTTTATTGTGTTCAATTAAATCATGTTGTCTTAATCTTGTAGTTTTATTCTGCCCTAGGACTTAATTGTAAATATACCCGACTTGTGGGTATATTAGTTATATTGGGCCCATTAGCCCATTAGGGCTTATGTATAAATACCCTAAACACATTAGTGTTTAGGGTTACTGATTCATTAATAGAGTTGACGTATTATTGCTGAAGAACTCGCGCGTTCATTGTTCCAACTCTACAATCCGTCTAATGGTATTACAGATCTTTAGCTTCCGCAATTCATCGTCTAAGGTAATACCTAATCTATGAATCAGATCATGGTTGGATAAATCGGCCTAACAAGTGGTATCAGAGCCGAATTCGTGGATCAAACTCATCGAATTTTCTCTTATTTAACTCGTCGTTCCAGTTTTTTTCCTTCTTTTCGAAATTTTTATCAAATTTCTGCTCATCCAATTTCCCAGATTCTTCTCGGCTCATGGAGAACGCATAGGTGTATATTCGCTGTTCGTGATTCTTGATCGAAATTTTCGAATTTTTTTTCAGCCAAAGAACAGCGTGACGACGAGATCTCGTGAATTAAATTGCTCATCTCGACTTTTGTTTCGACATTTTGCTCGAAATCTTTTTCTCATTGATCTCGAGATTGGCATCGACATTTTACTAGGATACAAGGGACTCGACATTTTTCTCGGAATTTAGCACGGACTCGACATTCGCTTCGACATCTTATTGAGTTAAAAGGATTTCGACATTTTATCTCGACATCTGCCTCGAAATTTTACTTAGGGACCCGACATTTTGCATTCCATTCGATATTTATTTCGACATTTTATCTCGACAAAGGATCTCGACATTTTACTCGAATTATTTCTCAAAATCGATCTCGACATTTTTATTTTTCTTTGATCTCGATATCATATCCATTCGATATCTACTAAATAGCCATCTCGATTTTCAAGCTTCTCGACATTTGAAAATATCTCTCGAAATCTTAAGGTCTCAATTTGCTTTCAATCAATCTCAAGCTACTCGACATTTGAAACACCTCTCGAGATCTTCTCTAATTAAAATCCTAAGTTTGTTGTTCTTCTTTCTCTATATTAATCTCGATATCACAGCAATCTCTCAAGAAGATCCACTTCGAATTTGAAAACTCCTCGTTATTCCCTTCGATAAACTCATCACTGCTAAGACTTCGAAAAATATTATTTTCAATTCACAATCAGTTTTCGAAAAATCCATTCAAAATTCGTGGTCAATATTCACTCGACACTCTGACACATATTTACACATTCATGCACATAAAAATGCCAACTCATGCACAAACTCATCAACAATCATCCACGTGCCACCATTAGCTCACTCCTCATCAACCTCATGCATATATCTGACTAGTTATACATATACATATACTTATATATATATATATATATAAATAAAATAACAATAATAAAAAAAAAAAAATTGAATTAACTTTTGCGATTATTTTATCCTTCGCATTTTTTCTAACTTTGTTTGAATCACCAAAATTAAGTTGATCAACACGATTAAGATCCATATCCAACCAAAATAACTCTAGAACTGAACTTTCAATATTCACTTTCAATATAGCATATATGGCGTATCATTGGGAACATAAAGTAGATGAGCAAGCTCAAGAAATTGAGAAATCATGAAGTACTTGAGCTAAATCATCTTGAACTCAAATCAACTGAGTGGAATGTAGTCACTGAACAATATGAGATTATCCTAAAATATCGCAATAACTGGTACACTAGAGCTATTCCTTTAAAGAAAATTATTGCGAAACTAGTTGACCAAAATTCCTTTTCAGCGTCCAACGGGGAAAACAATTTACATTGTAATAGACCTATCTCATGGTTGGAAATTCCGGAGGTTGCCAGTAAAATTTCCAAATTGAACGCAACTTTGGAATCAGAAAGAGTAGGTTTTCAAGCAGAAAAGCAAAAACTTTTAGAGGAGATATCAAATCTCAAAAATTCCCTGCCCTTACCTGTCCCAAATAATCCTTCTATAAAAATATCAATGTCTAAGCAGGACCGAAAGACTGATGACTCCGAACCTAAGCCATCCATGAAAGATCAGAAATGCTTCAACTGCGGCAAACCAGGAAAGCAGTCGGGAGTTGTACTTATGGCAGAACAGGAATCATGGCTCGAGGACAGATCCGAAAGTGAGGATGAAAACCTGGCGCTAATGGCAAACGTCGAGGCTGAGTCTGAAGATGAAGAGCACAACACTGCAGCTATTTCTACAACTGACTCATCTTCAGAGACTGAGGTACGTGACTCCAACTCTAATATACGTGAACAACTTTGTGTTCTTCAAGAAAAACTAAAATCCATGATTAGGGAAAAAGAATCGCTAAGGAAACTAAAATCTAGGTTAGCAAACAATGAAAAGGTCTTGCGAACTGAACTAGTAGAAAATGCTAGGCTAACTTCGTTTCTAGAACAAGCTCAGGGTACATCCCTTAGACATGAGACTAAGATAAGAGATCTAGAAGAAAAACTTTTCAAAAAGGAAAATGATTTCAAGGAGAGTGAGGACGAGCGAAACACACTATCCCAACAATATGAATTTCTATCTAAGGAACGAAACCGTCTATATTCCAAAATAAAAAAACTTGAGGATCTCCTAACAAAAAGAGGACAAACAGATAGAACGATTTTTTTAAACAAGCCTAGAGACATAGAATTTTATGATCCCCGTGAAGGATTAGGCTTTGTTCCAGGTTCCGTACAAACAGTCAAGAAACCCCTCCCTCTTTATGATATTAGCTTCCTAGGCTTAAATATACCTAGTCTCATGCCTTTCACTAGCTCATCTACACTTGACAATTTAGAGCAGAAAAAGAGAAATAGAGAGGACTGGGCTGAAATTCCACTTGACTACGAGGAACTGAATAAAAGTTACCGAACTAAGAAGACACCTCTATCTGATGACTACTTACCTTTATATACACCCTCTTCAGAAGAAGTCGATGTCCAAAGATCAAATACCTCTAGTACATATATCCCTGCAGTTATCAAAGAAATCTATGAATTGCGCTCGACTCTTGAGTCCGAAAAGATTGTCTCTCAAGTAGAAAAAGACGTACTTCTGACAGTCATATCGTCACTCGAAAAACATATCAACAATCCCATAGGTTTCTGCCCACAACCGCCTCCAGCCGAGTCGAAAATAGAAACATCACTTCACAAGACAATGAAAGGGAAGGAGAAAGCCACAAGAGATGATTTGCTATTTGAAAAATATGCTTCTCCTTCAAATCATTATTATTCCTACGATGATGCACTTGCCCTAAATTCTCGTTTTAGATTAGCAAATGCTAGCACAATCAAGAATGATGCACGCTTCTTTGCTAAGTCAGGCTCGCAAACTCAACCAGACAAGACACAAACAAAAGGAACGACTGACTTTCTAGCTGAAATCTCGCGTCTCCAGAGCATCAATAAATTACAAGTAAAGGAACACCAAAATCAATTGAAATCTTCAAGTTCGAAAAAGAGAAACTACTAAATGAAATTTTTCTCTTAAGAAATCTCAACGATCATTCATCTGAAGTTGGTTCCTCTTCGACTTATGATTTAACTCCTAACAATGTGTCAAATTTAGCTACAGGCAAGAAACTAACCAAGAAGACGAAGACGATGGACTGGGTCAGGAAATCAAAATCTAAACCCTCTCCTACCAAGGCTTTCTACTCTATAAACTATGCTTCTGATGAACATAACTTCATTTCATCAAAGACTATTAAGTATTGTGATGTTTCCCGTTTTAATCAATCTAATATTTATAAGATGCATCATTCTTCTACTCGACAGCCATCATCTCATGCTACCCACGTCTCGAACACTCCCGTATTCAATCGATTGATGCATAAGAACTCAACAGGGCATAATCCTAATGTTAAACAAATTTGGGTGCCCAAGCAGAAACATCACTCCACATCCCCTCAACACTCAAAACAAGGATTGAAGTTATGGATTCCTAAATCACAAATCAAATTGAATAGGACTTCAAATGATGACTTAGGATCAATCTCTGAACCAACTGTGCTTAACTTGTTTTCTGCTAACAAAGGAGGACCCATCCAAAAATGGGTACCAAAGGCCCGATAATATTTTGCAGATATCCCAGCATGAGTAGGTACTAAGAGAGCTGCTCCACACTCATGACTGGTATGCGACGAGGGCAGCCAAACATCCCAGCATGTATGGTATCTCAGTTTGCTCCACATACACGGCGGGCTAGCGATGCGAGCAACCAAACGTAGGTAAATTCTATATATGCATTCCATAGTTAAACTTTTGGCATGCATATCGAAATGAAAAGATTATATACCTACTTTGAAACTAAAGGGTACATTATAGTTATGCATGTTTTAGAAAGACTTTAAATTCCAAATTTTCACATGCATACATGAGCTGAAATGCATTCATACCATGTTATAGGTACATTCTCATTATGCATGCATCTTAAAGAATTTTCGCGCTTAAATTTTTCTGTATGCATATGACATGACGCACAAAATACCTATTTCAGCTTAGAGCGATAAAAAAAAAAAAAGCAAAACATACATTCTAATGGATTTTAAAGAACAATAATTCTTTAGTTGCATCTGCTTTGAAAATAAATTAATACGTTCACGCTTATTTAATTGGGAGAGATTTACATGTTTAAATGTGCATGCATTGAGGGGGAGCTACTCTTTTTTAAAGAGAAGCAACTCATATATTTGTCTTAAGGGGAGCAAAAAAAATTAAATTTGGAGGGGGAGCGAACTCTAAAGTGTGAACTTAGGGAAAGGGACTCTCGAACGATAATTTTAGGAATATGCATCTTTTGAGGGGGAGTAATTCAGTTTTAAGAAGCATGATTTGAGGGGGAGGAATAAAATATATATATATATATCTATATATATACATATATAAATAATATAATATATAGTTACTATTACACTATTAATAAGAAAATACATATATATATATATATATGCGAAAAAAAAGGAAAAGAAAAAGAATGGCCAAAAAAAAAAAAAAAAAAAAAAAGGCCTCATACTCTCGTAATTTTGCTTCAAAAGAATTCCCCCGTCTTCCAACGATAAGCTTCAAGGACGAATTTCAAGCCTACAACGGTCAACTCTCTTCAAAAGGCGATGATGGCTTCTAGTGCTAACTCGGCAATAACCTCAACAGACCTGCTCCGACCGCTGACCAAAATCAAGCAGCACACATCACTTCGTACCGGATGTATGAATTTTAAATTCCCATGGTTCAGTCAGACCAAACTGAACCTATCCCCGGAACACAGCCGAGTGTTAGTGACGATCTCAAACTCATAGAGCTACCTGTATTTGAAAAATTTTGACAAGACCGAAGAGCGGAAGATACAAAACTCCCTTACCTCACAAATTACTCGGACCAACCCCATAGGTACAGGTGCTAATTTTATTAGCTCCCGGGTAGAAGTCGCCGCATTAGGTCCAACGGCGCATGCACAACCGAGCCTTACCCACTCATCGATCTCCCAACAGACCGATGTTTCACTAAATCACGGGGAGCCGCATAATCTATCACTGCTTCACTTGGGAGCAGGAGATATTGAACTAAGTGGTAGTCAGCCCCATACCACTGAATTTTATTGAACACATCGAGTCTAGTGTGTCCTCACCATCCAAATATTTTATATCTTTTTAGGACACATACATTTTTTTCTTATCTGGACTTTGTGACCAGATCAGAACTTTCGTAGACATGTCCTACTACGACATGCGTCGATGATCGGAAGGAAGTCCTGCCGTTGCAACATCAAAACAACAACGGTTTCAGGCCATCGCCTATGAGCTATGCTCCTAGACTGATGTTAACGGGACGCCTATGTGGCCCCGGATTATAAAGCCCTGTTCTCACAGGCCACGTCTCAGTATTTCTGAAGTCGTGTCGACGGATTGCCTTTGTGGCTCCGTCAGGTTATTACCCAACCTGAGCACCCACCATTTCCGCCACACGTACCACTCTGAAGACGGACTCTCATGCAATTGATGGAAAAATCTGAAGGAGCCCAAGCATTTTTTTGGAAAACGCAACTCCATCATCTTGTCCCGACGACGCGATCTTCTTGCCAAAGACGATGCCCCATTTTGGCCCATCGCATGACGATCTCCCTAGCTCGATCTTCATGAGGGGGAGGAGTACTAGAGCAAAATGGGAGCAACACCACGACTAAAGTGCAATATAGATCAGAAAATGCCAAATCTCAAGCGTCGTCAATAATCAAGCGAAGACCACAGAGTCCAATGATTGAAGTTGTCGAGAGGCCCAAGTTGTCGCCTCATGTACGAATCTCCGATTTTAAAGAAACTCCCCAATCACAACGCAAGGGTGAACAAACGTAGGGGGAGTTGAGCTGCAATCGCATGGAGAGATCGGACTCAAATGACAAGATACGGCCAACAACTTCAGCATGGACTTCAAGAATCAAAGCTGCCGACTCGTGTACAACTCTTCAAGTTTAAAGGAAACTTCCAATCCCAACACAAGGTTGAACAAATGTAGGGGGAGTTGCGACTATCGAAGGGAGAGCTGGAACACAAGAAGAGAAGATCAGAACACGGTGAGCTTGGATCTCCTAAAGAAGAGGTAACAAGACAAGATAAAGGAGGAGAAGATTGAAGAAGAACACGGAAGCAAATGCCTCCGCGTACACAACTCCGATACGTGTTCTTCGATGACTAAATACGATCACTAGACGAAGATAACCAGCGCTAAATTGCAAATTGAACACAAAGGGGGAGATTGTTAGGATTATTTTATTGTGTTCAATTAAATCATGTTGTCTTAATCTTGTAGTTTTATTCTGCCCTAGGACTTAATTGTAAATATACCCGACTTGTGGGTATATTAGTTATATTGGGCCCATTAGCCCATTAGGGCTTATGTATAAATACCCTAAACACATCAGTGTTTAGGGTTACTGATTCATTAATAGAGTTGACGTATTATTGCTGAAGAACTCGCGCCTTCATTGTTCCAACTCTACAATCCGTCTAATGGTATTACAGATCTTTAGCTTCCGCAATTCATCGTCTAAGGTAATACCTAATCTATGAATCAGATCATGGTTGGATAAATCGGCCTAACATTCTTCTTCTTCTTCTTCTTCTTCTTCTTTGACAAACATTTTTGATGGCTTGGCTTATGGGGCTGAGTATTATTGGGATACGACTACGGCATGTGTCTACTGTTATTTCGAAAACTACAATATTGTTTGCGGAAGTTTTCGGAGTTATGGTAATGGTCGTGGTTTCATCCATTGTAAGTACCACAAACACACTAACCTTTTTTTTTTTCTGAACGACAAGTTTTCGAAAGATTTTTCTGTACACTCTCTCTCTCTCTCTCTCTCTCTCTCTCTCTCTATTTGAATCAACTTACTAAAGTAATTTGTCAATGCTTTCAATTGAAAAATGCAGGTTCAAAATGGAAGCCGTGGCTGTGGTTATGCGAGTCCATAATCTCTGTATTTAGTGATGGCTGTTACAACACCATCTAACCTAATCGCTCATAATTAGCTCTTCTTTTTTGTTGTTTTTCTCCAGATTTTAACTTGGACTTGGAAAGCGTACTTCCGTATTTACTTTTAACTGGTATGTTTCTTAACGCTTGCGTTCTCTTCTAAGTTACTACTACATTAGTGGCGGTGAAAAGTTTCATTGCATCACTGAGTTTGACTGCGTTGTTTTTGTTGGAAATTAGGACTTTGATAGGCAGGGAGAAACTTAAATATCAATGCTAGTGTTTAAAGGAAGATACTTATTATATAACTCACTTCTTACAATATAGCTTAACAATCTTTCTATTGATCGTGATACAAAATGCTAAGGGGTTCACCCCTATTTGTAGTAATTCCACCTCCTCAATGTGTGGCTAAGATTTAGCCAACAAATCATAATCTAGAATTCTCCCTAATAATATCTAAGTTCTACGGAGATCTCTAGAGTATCCTACATATTCTAGATATTGGGCCCTCCTAAGCCCAATTTCTAAATCCACCTCTTAATAATTATGAGCCGAAATCAAGTTTATATTTTCAACACCCCCCTTAAACTTGATTTGATATTCGAGCAAACTTCATAGTCGAGGGGTCTTCCTTCTTTGGTGGCTTGGTGAAAATATCGGCTACTTGATCCTTAGACTTCACATATTCTAGCTTCTCTTCCTTCCTTGTAATGCGCTGTCTTCGACCATGGCAGACTGCATTCTTAGCTTTGTCATCCCTGAGAATCATGTTTGGCTCCTTCTGTTGTATTCTTATATTTCTCGTGTGGGCGTTTTTGTTGATTCGTGAGTTCCAAGCTCTTTGTGGTTTCTTCATCCCATGTAGTGCGTTCTTCATCTCATTCGATGCTTCATATTCTTGTAATTGCTTCATGTACGTATCTTTCTCAAGAACTCCTTGTTCTAGAGCCGACTTCATATGCATTTGGTGTGTTATCTCGTTATTCTCGTGATATGCTTCTTTATTGTAGCTTTCAGATGCCAAGCTTGTGGTATTTCTTTGAGTTTCTCCTTTATGCGGCTCTTGAACTGTAGTTAACTCCCGCATGTCAATTTTATCGATGTCTTTCATTTTTTCATCCATGATATCTTTCTCGTCATTAGCGTCTTGAAACCTCATCGGTCCTCCATCTGCAAAGAGACAAATGAGAGTTTGATTGTTTTGATTTTCAGTTACCTTGGGTAATTCTTGTTGGCTCTTGAAGTGTGAGACTCCCTCAATTGAGTTTTCGTCTCCTCCAGATCTCGCAAGGGGTAAAGCTAGCTGAGTATTGAACTCTTCTCTTGTCTGTTCTATCGCTTGTTTCTCCATGCTAATTTCTTTGATGTATAAACCATCATCTTCTTCTTCATTGTCGAGGATCACATCTTGACTAACAATATTATTGTTACCTTCCACCGGAATGTTATGCTCTTCTCCAAAATCAACATCGTCACTCACTAACTCATAAACTCCATGGACGTGCTTCTGTTTCCGCTCATTTGATTGCTCCCACCAGTGTCCGGGTACCATCATTGCATTCGCCTATTTCAATATCCTTGCGCGCTAGTAGTAGAATCTCTTTTTCTTGATTTTTCTATTCAATGTAGCTAGCTCTCTCTTCGAATTAATTGATTCTAGGGGCTCGACACTCGGAAGCGTAATGTCCGAATTTCTGACAATGATAACATTTAATATGCGATTTGTCATACCTTGGTCTTGAGTTACCTCTCTAGTATCCTCTTGTTCGATAATCATTTCCTTGATGATTATCGTGGTCGCCGTTGTTGGGCCTCCAGCCTCGTTCGTATATGTGTCCACGGCCTCCGCCTCGTTCTCCTCCATATCCTCGTCTGTAGCCTCGTCCTTGATATTTTCCTTCATTTTCCCTTTTTTTTGTAGAGTCCACTTGTAGCTTGAGTAGTTGTTCTACAATCCCTTCCTTCTTCCTTTTCTTTTCTTCATGGGCTTGCAATGAGCCCAGAAGTTGCTACATTGTCATTTTCTCTAAGTCCTTAGTTTCTTCTATGATGGCTACGATATGCTCGAATTTTGGATCTAACGAGCGAAGAACTTTCTCCATGATTCTAATATCATCAATTTCTCACCATTGCTTCTTAGTTGATTCGTTATTGTTAATACCCTCGAGAAGTAGTCCGACACAACTTCATTATGCTTCATATGCAATGCCTCAAACTCGGCTCTCAAAGTTTGAAGACGCACCTTCTTCACTGGATCCGCTCCTTTGTACGAGTCTGAAGCTTTTCCCATGCTTCCTCGGTCGTTGCTTCCGATACCTTCTCGAAAGCATCGTCATCTAATCCTTGGTAGATTAGAAAGAGGGTTTTCTTGTCCCTATTTCGAAATTCTCTCAAACTATCCTTTTGAGTTTGAGATTGACCTTCTTCTTTCTCCGGCTCGATGTAGCCTTTCTCTACGATATCCCATACGTCTTCTGATGCAATGAGCGCCTTCATCTTGATACTCCCATTGTCGTAGTTGTTCTTGTTGAGTGTCGGAACTTGGAAGGGAACCATGTCGCTCACCATCGCCGTAGGATCTTCTAGCTCTAATACCACTTTGTTGGAAATTAGGACTTTGATAGTGTTGGGATATCTGTGAGCCAACAACTGATATCAAAGATGATGATCTTACAAGTTCAAGAGCTGATCTGATATACAACAGAAATAATCGATAAACCAGCTGAATAAACTAACATATGAGGATGTTAGTTGTTTTGTTCTAAAACGTAGGATCGAGATCAATGGTCAGAATTGAAAGTTGCTTTATCACTTATAAAAGTGTTGAGCGTTTCTGGTTTAAATAGAAGGAACGAAGGTACATATCAAGAAGCTGCGCGTACAACTCAGTAAAGCTGAAGTGGTTAAAATAAAACCTGAAGCTGTATTCTGTTTCAGTTTACCAGTGACCAAGTAGATAGTTTCACGCGTCTGTATCTTCTATATAAGTTCGAATTAGGCTCAGTTGTAAACATAGAGTTGAGAGAGAAAGTTGAGAGCTTGTACTCTCTTTGAGCGTTTATCAATAAAAGGGTTTCTATTGGCCGTGGACGTAGACACAAAAGTGAGTCGAACCACGTAAAGAACGAGTCTCTGTTTTTCACTTTCTGGGAAGTTTTAGATTCAATTGCGTTCAAGATTCGTTCTTTCAATCTGTTAAGCATACACACTTCGTTCTTCATCAAGTTGGGAATCTATTGGTGGCCGAATCTTTAACAGATAGGAAGGGAGAAACTTAATATCAAGACTAGTGTTTAAGAGGAAGAGGCTTTTATTATATAACTCATGTTGCGAAAAAATTCGTAAACACGCAAGTGTACGTATTGTTCTAACAAGTAATAGTGTACGTAAGTACGGATATCGAACCCAAAGGACTGTGTCACTAAGTACCGAAATTTTATTAATTCTAATTTTATTTGAATAATCGCAAGTTGGTAGTTTAGGAAACGATAAAGGAAAATGCACAGATAAATAATAAATCACGATTTAAAGGTAAATGACCAAATAAATAACGAAGCACAACGAAACGATTTTAATCAAAGATAAATCTGGGGACTCCGACTTCACCGAGGACAATATTTCTATTGATTTCAGTTCTCAAAGGAATACTTAATCTTATGTTGACGGTTGACTTTTCCGTTGTAGTTATCAATCTATCTCTAGCATCGATAACCTATTCTAACATGTGAACCCTACATCTCTGTCAAGATTTCTACACGTAGAACGCATTAAACTCAGAAAATCATATATCATCGCACTAGTCACATAACTATCTCTAGCTTACGAATGTTCTAATGGTATCATAATCAACGGACACGTCCAGATAATCACCTCTCAGTCTCATATCTAAACACCTATTCATACGAAAGTTGATCAGAAATTCGTAAGCATTAACAACATTACAACAGATTATGATACTCAACATAGCATTAAGGTCTTAATAGCATACGAGCTGAAAATCAATAGCAATCATGTCTGGCTACATCATAACCCCAGATAACGGAATTAGAACATATTATAATTCAACAAAAGCTTCAAAATAAATACGTCCATAACAAGAGATATATTAAGGATGGGAAAAACATATCAAATTCGTTGTGCGCTTGTGTGCGTCCCCGTCTCTCCCGTGAGTGTCGTCTCCAAGGTCGAGGCTACTCGTCTTACATGCACTGCTCCATCCGACGCTGCTGCTCGTTGCGTTTTTTCGTCGAACACGTGGTGAGCACAAGGAAGTTGGTTCAGCTATGTGAATACTTGTGGCTGCCGAGAGAGGGCTACAAATGAGGTGGACGAGCTCTTGTGTGCTTGAGAGGGTTATTTCTTGTGAATAAAAATCGCTTCGTTCTTGACGTGGGTGGGGTCTATGATGAAGATGAGGTGCGTTACTTCTCTTTTGCTGGTAGACGAGCTCTGTGGAAAAACTGAAGAAGATGCTCCCTTTTGGTGTGTTCTTCGCTGCTTTTATTTCTCTCCCACAAAACACTTCTTTTTTTTTTGGTCCTAAATTCCCGATTTCAACCCGTAAAAACTTGCACTTCTTTTCTTCTTTTGCGTCAAACATGCTCCATGTTTTAAGGTACTCCCCTCACCATCGTTCAAGGAATTATAATTTGACCAAAATCAAGTAACTTGCAAAACAGTCCCTGATCTATGCTAAAATTGCAGAAAGATCCCAAAATAGAATAAACCATCAAAATAGCTTAATATACCCACATTAAGCTTAAACCATGACTTATAATCCCGCAATTGACTCAAAATAAATCCCCGAAAGATCAACTAATATCGACGCATCAACTCACTTCTTACAATATAGCTTAACACTCTTTCTATTGATCTTGATACAAAATGCTAAGGGATTCACCCCTATTTATAGTAATTCCACCTCCTCAATGTGTGGCTAAGATTTAGCCAACACATCATAATCTAGAATTTCCCTAATAATATCTAAGTTCTATAAAGTTCTATTGAGTTTCTATAAAGTTCTATTGAGTTCTACGTAGATCTCTAGAGTATCCTACATATTCTAGATATTGGGCCCTCCTAAGCCCAATTTGCTAAATCCACCTCTTAATAATTCTAAGCCCAAATCAAGTTTATATTTTAAAAGTTTTGGATAATACTGCTTTAATACCATCGAATACAAAGAAAAAAGAAAAGGAGAATTCTCCATTGTTTATCACTGACACCTTTGTTCGGTAACGCAGTTACAATACTATTAGCTCTGAGGTTCGTCACCGGCTTCCCAATATTAATGGCTCTAATCGTTTGAAAGTGGCGGAGAAGACACTTATCCATTGACGAACACATCGAAGAGTTTCTCCAAAGCCAAAACAACCTCACCCCAATAAACTACGCCTACTCAGAGATCAAGAAAATGACCAACAACTTCGATCAGAAGCTCGGCGAAGGAGGCTATGGAACCGTATACAAAGGCAAGCTTCGTAGCGGCCCTTACGTAGCAGTAAAGCTCATGGACTTACGATCGACATCCAACGAACAAGAATTCATAAGCGAAGTTTCGTCCATAGGCCGAATACACCATTGCAACGTTGTACAACTCATAGGCTTCTGCGTGCGCAAATCGAACTGTGCTTTGGTCTACGAATATCTCCCCAACGGCTCACTCGATAGGTACATTTTCGGCGAAAAACTACTAGACGGGCTCGCACTGAAGTACGAGAAACTTTACGAAATTGCCCTTGGAGTGGCTCGTGGGATAGAATACTTGCACCAGGGTTGCGCCATGCAGATATTGCACTTCGACATTAAGCCTCACAACGTACTTCTCGACGAGAAATTCAACCCTAAGATCTCAGATTTCGGGCTGGCGAAGCTTTACGATCCGGCGAATGGAAGCTCCCTCAATAGCAACGTTATTACGGATGCGAGGGGCACGATGGGATACATGGCTCCCGAGATTTTTTACAGAAATATTGGAAAGGTTTCGTACAAAGCAGACATATATAGCTTTGGGATGTTGTTGTTGGAAATGGCGGGCCGGAGGAAGAATACGAACCCGTTTGAAGAGGATTTGGGTCGGGTTTATTATCCTTCTTGGGTCTACGATCAGATATCTTCTGGTAGGGAGATTGAGGTGGTCGATGCGAGCGAAGAGGAGAAAAAAATGGTGAAGAGGATAATAATTGTCGCTCTTTGGTGCATTCAGATGAAGCCACGAGATCGGCCTCCGATGAACAAAGTGGTTGAGATACTCGGAGTGACCGACTGTGAACTGAAGATTCCGCCGAAGCCTTTTATTGCTCCGAGGGAAATTGCATGCCACGACAATAATTAGAACTCGATTATGGTATGAACTTCTCGATATAAAAATCATAATAGGAATGATCCTTATCACAGACATGTTTAAAAACTATGTTTATACATATTGATATGTATGATACGAATAATAGAGTAACCGAAGTTTATGTGTTTGGAAATTCTGCCGCATTTAGGTTCGGGATTGAGGGTACTATATCATGTGTGTGTGTGTTAAACAGATCATGAACATTGATCTTAATCGCAAACTAGTCGAATTTACCAGAACGAAACAGGACAATACTTTCATGTGGTTCGGCTTGGTTTTCAAGCCTACATCCACTGAACAACAAAGCTCTCTTTGAAATGGGATTATAACTTCTCTAGTTTGCAACTCTATCAAAACTTGCACTCTATCGAAAGATACACTTTCTTGAAGATTGCTACTTGAACTTTGAGTTCTGATATAAGAATATATACTCAACTGCCTGCTTCGCTGAGTTGTACCAGTAGCTTCATGAGTGATACAACTTTTTTATAATTTTAAATCACATCATTTGGTCAGTGCCAGATCTAACTACGCACATTAACCGAACTTAAGGACCTTAAAATTATTAGTTCAGATCGACTCTTATTCAAGCTATGATGATCTTCAGCTCTACTTCGATTCTCCCAGGTCCTGATTTCCATAGTTTAGGTTCACAATTCTCAACATTATAAATTAATATATATAATATCCCCCCTTTGGCACTCGTGGGTGTGTTTGTTAACGTAATCCAACATCAGGTGATTCTCATAACATCGTACGTGATGATGTGATGTGAGTCTTACTGGATGTATATTAAGGTGATATGATATGCTATCAATGTGCTTGTTTACAGGTGATATTCATTTTAGTACGCATTTTTTTATATCCATGAATTTGGATTTAATGGGTATAAGTTATTTATGTATGGTTAGACAAATACTTTGTTGATATAATCTTTTAGTGTTGTCTGATATCGTGTGTTTTTAGTTATTTGTGGGCAGTCATATAGGATAGTGTGACATTATGTTTGAATTGCGTATAGGATTTGCAAATATACGTAAATCATTGTGCCCCCTGTATACAATAAAGCTAAATTTGTGGTTACAAAAACTCTACCAATGTGGTAAAGAATTTCATTAAAACAGAATAAACACGAGGAGAATACGGAAAAGAAAGAGTAAACCCTAGTCTGTTGCTCAAACAAATCTTTGGTCCAATTGAAATGAGGAAAACGATGAGAAAAAGCAACGATGTAAAAACACGAAGAGAAAAAATCGAAGTGCTTATGGAGGCAAGGCGATAGCAGAGAAATTTAACACATTGCGTAAGCTAAGTGATGCTCTTATTTTTTAAAAAAAAAAATGAATTATGTAGTGAAAAAAAATTATGTGTCTATCAAGTGCAACCCTCCTCTTTTATTCGGACTTGATATCAACAACTATAACACTTGAAGTTTATAGAAGGCGAGTTAAAATTTTAAAATCAAGAAATTTATTTCTTCTAAAGGAAAATTTTAAATCATAATGAGGCCATTGCTTTAGTTGCTTTAGCCGTGAACAAAGAATATGAGCTTCTAACAAAGCTTCTTATCGGACTTTTTATTTTTTGTTACTATATTAGATACTATGATAATAACATTTCTGTATATAAACTTTTATATTTGTAAATAGGTTGATGATATATCTTTTTGCTCGATCTATACTTAAGAATATTACAGTTACGTTATGATAAAAAAAATATATTAAAACCGCAATCTATTGGTTTAAAATTTTTATGATCGGGTTTGGGGTATACTTTCAACCGCAATACATCGGGTCGAGTTCAAATTTCGATAAAAACCATCCTATCCGCAATGCGCTCACCCCTAGTATTATCGCATCAAACATTGTTCCACAAAAGAAATACTAAATTAAACACAAACGCTCTACTATGACAAAAGCAATTGCACAAAGTACACCTTCATCATCTTCCATGACCATATATCTACTAGACAATAAATAATTACATGAGGGTAAATCCTTCAAAAGACACGAGTAGGGCTTAGGAAATTACCTAAAACTTGTTCTCGAAATGATCTTAGCTAATAGTGATCGTATACAAGTGGTTGATATTTGATAGGGTTTCGATGGTCGGAGAGGGTCTTGATAGAGGCAGAATTGATGGTAAAGATGGAGATGGAGGCACACATTAGGCTTGATAGATGATTAATAAGGGGTAACAATTAACATTAGTATTAACAACATATTCAAATGCCCACAGACATGGTGAGTATATCTGCACACCTATCTATTTTATTAAGTGTCATGGCCTTATACTAACTAAACTACTCTCAATTAATTTGGTGTGTCAACTATAATTATAATCTTACCCTTACTATTTTTAATATATTACGATTATATCCCAAATCACTTTTATTATATATATCTAATAAACCAAATAATAAAAATAAAATAATGACTTAATTAAAATCAACTAGAATATAAAATAATCTATTTATATTTATTATATATTGCACATGCATGGAATGTGCTCAAATACTAGTGACTTTAAACGTTTGACGTGTATAGACATTCAAGGCTTCAAACGTTAGACATGTATAGACATTCGAGGCAGGTATTACTATACACATGTAATAAACATGAGATAGTTTTCATACCCATTTGTTACCCACCCAAACATGAGTATCAAACAACCCCTTAAGGTCCTATTGAAATAACGCTTTTTGTTTAATCAACGTGATATGTAGAATGATGTGTAAGTGGGTATTTGTTTTGGGGTTATCCTCCAAAACATCACCATGATCATCTCCTCAGTGTTTTATCAATGTGTTTGTTTTAGTCTAGGTGATGAGCTATCACCGGAATGCGCAGGGACGGACCTACGTTGGGGCTTGGGGGGGCCATTGACCCCCCGGCCAAAATATCCATAACCTGTTTATATATACTAAAATTCAGATAATAGTGGTTAGTCTATCTAGTGGTAGTTGGTAGTATAGTTAAGGCCTTATAAGTCATTAACGTGGGTTCGAATCCCTTTGGCTACCCTTTTGCTTTCATTTTCACTGAAGTCTCGAATTTATACTTTGACCCCCACCAAAATAAACTTTGCTTTTGACCCCCCACAAATATATATTGTGCTTTTGACCCCCCAACCCTTGAAGGCTGGGTCCGTCGCTGGGAATGCGGATCACGTAGGTGATAAAGTGGGTTGACATTTAAGTTTCGTATCACATAAAAAGCTGGGTGATCTTACATCACGCTGATGAAGTGATCTTTCTAAAACATTTACGGACAAAGATAATTTCTACCTTACATACCACTATCGATATTTTGATTACATAACTAACTAATTAAATATTAATAAAGTATTTTAGTTATTTAAAAAATACTAATTATATAAAATATTATAAATAATGCTTAAAAATTAAAACTTAGATATTGCAATATTAATCATTATCATGTAGAATATCATCTTAATAAGATTATATTATCATTTAAATAATATGTCTAAGGTTAAAATGACAGTTAAACAACATCACCATACATATCATATGGTGATTTAACAAACATAATATTTCTATATCATCTTGATCTGCAAAATAAAATATCACAAAAAAAAAACACAGTGAAGACATATCACCTTTATCCATTCTGGTGATACTCATATCACGGTGATGTGAGTATCACCGTAATGTTAAATCACCTCAAACAAACTCCCCCTAAAGTCATACCTAATCATATGAATATCATCAAAGGTGGACGATTTTAGTCGCTTGTTGTGATATTTCACCTAATCGATAAGATTAATGTTTCAATATCATCTTTTATTTTTAATATAAGTCATTTAAAAAATCCGTTTAATCTATACAAACCCTAGCTAGCCGCCACCTCCTCTCCTTCCATTTATATGGAGGTGGAGGAGCTTCCATTTATTTCTCTCCTTCTTTATCTTTTGTCATATATATTTTAAAAAAATTTGTTTGTCGTTGCTCACCTCCACCTCGCCCCCTCACTGCAGCCACCCACCGGCCGTCACCGACCACCACATTCCGCCACCTCTCACTCATGAGTCTCCCGTGTGGAGCTCGTTTCTCCCGACCATTGGGTCAGTAGCTCTTTTCTCCCATTGTGGAGTCCTTTCTCCCCATCTGGAGGCCCTTCCGATGAAGACGAGAGACTCGAGTTGTTGGATAAAAAAGTATAGAGTACTATAGATTTTGATTAATAGGCTTTTGTGGTATGTTCTATAGTTCTTTGGTCTAAGTTCGGGGTTTATTTCGTTATCTCACAGCTTTTGTCACTTCGTGGTGTTATGCTCTTGTGTGAGCCTTTGCTCTCTCATGTCACCGGAGAGACCCATTGGACTATTTAGCCCCTGTATTTTAGTTGATTAATACAAGCTATCGTTTTGAAAAAAAAAAAAGAGTTTTTATTTCGGGTCAAGGGTCCTACTATTCACACCCCCTTTACTAGTTACACCCCCCATTTTACACCCCCAAACACTTGAAATTTGTTATCTAATCACATGAATTCAACAATAATTATTTTATTATAATTTTTTATAAAAATTAACTGTATTAATTGAATAAATTATTTAACAATATCAATAAGTTATTTTCGGATGACACAACAATACAATATTTAATTTATTTACTTTGTATCACTCCTTATATTAACCTACAATTTTACATTCATTTTGAAATATTAATATCTGCAAATGTTATTATAAAATTAGTTTAATAAAAATATTTTCACATTACGTAAATATTACTTGTTAATTATACAAACTTAAATAAACACAATATTTAGCTAAGGATTAATTGATGAGACATATGGCCGAAATAAGTAATTCAAAAAATTTTATACATGCATACATATAGATACATATATATTTGATGGTAATTAATAACCGTCACAAAAAATTTGGAAACAATATCTTTCATCGCTATAACTCCAATACAATCAATCCTTCATTGTTAATTACTCAAGATATCCTTTATTTAGCCTTTAATGATAAGTAGTTAATGATTTAGAATTGGTAAGTATTTAATGGTTTAAAATATTATTGGTAAGTATATAATAGTTTACTTTACATATTAATTGGGGGTGCAAATAGAAAAATAGGGAGTGTCAATAGAATTACCCTTTTGATAATTGTGAAAATACGCCACTGATTTCATATGGTGGAACAAATTCAATCTCGAACCAATTCGATAATAAGTAAGAAAATCTTACTTGACCGCTGACATGGAATATACATGGAATATTTTTAACCTATTTTTTATGGTGACTTATAATACAAGTGCGATTTACTTGTCAGAAAAATTATCGAATGCCTAAATGCGTCTCGACGTGATCGGAGACCAAATTTATCCTGATATGAAGTTAGTAAACTATTTTCACAATTATTAAATACATAGCTATCCAATAAAAAGAAAATCAGTATACTACTAACTGAATTTATAATTTTTCATTCAATAAGTTAGGACAATGATAATTCATATATTTATGCCAACATTTATATAGTATAAAGCAAAACTTCAATTAAAGGATGATAGCCAAATTTTAGTTCAGTTATAATTCTACTATGTCAATGATTAACTCAAGTATGGAGAGTAAAATTGTTAGTAGAAAATTGGAATATCAATCAATGGCGGAGCCAAGAACCACTAGGGTGCATGGACCTCACTCAAAGTTCTTTCTTTTATAAATACTTAATATAACTAATCTTTACAAGAATGATCCCATTGTAATATTATATTCAAATTTTGACCCCATGAAATAAATTTATAGTTTATTTAAACTTGGATCCCACAGATTTTTAGGTCTAAAAGCTCCGCCACTGATATCAATACTTATAATATAACTATTTTATGATTAAATATATGTATCTTTTGTAAACAAGATTTCGATCCAACCAATAACCTCGCCTTTAGTTAAGCAGCATCTAACGTGGATTGCAACAATTGCACATCTTCGCAATTAAATCACTGCACATGTTTCTTTGACTTCGATAACTCACGTGTTGCGTTTTTACACGATCATAAGTAGTTTAGACAACTAACTAATTCTGTTTCTTTTTCGTTTTCTATTTAAATACTATAGAATTAACCTATTATCTTAACCTATTAAGTAGTCTACAATAAACTGAATATTTTGTTCAATTTAATCGTCTAGATTCATGCACAGTTTTAATTCGAGAGCAAGTATTCAAAGCACTAATAACGTATAATGATATATCATTATAGGGTAAGACCATGTGAATCAAGCAACAGAGCTTATATGAAGATATATATAATTATATTCTGTAATCGGAAGGTGGCCATGTGAACCCTTACTAAAGTGTGCTTGACCTCATTTGATCTATCAGATTCTTCTTTTAATTTATTAATGTTTTCCCCTAAGGCTCTCTTCATTTATTAATCATATAAAACTAGACATTAAAATCCCATTATATAAGTTCCCTCGATATCCCAATTCCCTACCATCAAAATCCGGTGCATACCTAATTAAAATGAAAAAAATGCCTCTCAAGAAGCAAACTTGCAACGTTCTACTCATTGTCCTCTTATCCCTCGTAGCTTTTACATCCTCGGCAACAAAACGCTACAATTCAAACTTCATCGTAAAATCGTGTAGCTCAACAACATATCCAATTCGGTGCATCAAAACCCTAGAACCCTACTCAATATCCATCGGAAAAGACCCCATAAAACTCATTAACGCTGCCTTAAACATCTCGATTCAGTCTGCCACCAACTGTTCTAACACGGTGTTGAAGATATACCGCCTAAAGGGCTTAGGTAAATACGATTCAAAGGCGACTAAAGATTGCATTGGAGACTTAAAAGATGCAGTTTCTGAGCTCAAGCAAACGTTGAAGGCAGTGAATCGTTTGAAAGGCCATGGAAGGGATGAGTTTCAATGGGCCAATGCCAAGACTTACGGTAGCTCGGCTATAACAGATGCTGAGACGTGTTTGGATGGTTTTGCGGGTCAAAAAGTGAATTATTACGTTAAGAAGAAGATCAGGAGCTGCGTCCTCGGTTTCGAGAAACTTGCGAGCAATGCTTTGTCGCTCATCAACCATCTCTACTGACGAGGCAAGTTTTCCGAGGGTGTGTGCCTTGTCCATACTTTTGGGTAGTAACGTATTTTTGATTGGTTGCTTGATTACCTTTTGCTTGCAATGTTAACAAGGTTGTATAATGAAAATTTCCAAATTTGTTCAACTATAAGAGCGTACTTGACCGTATACGGAGCGTGTACCATGCGAAGAGTCTTTCGCGCTTAGCTTTTAAACCGCGGGTGCGGATAATGTTGGAGTAAACTAAAATTTTCAGTCAAATGGCTCTAGTTTAGGTTGTCGAGTAATGCTTTGTCGCATATCGCTCATCAACCATCTCTACTGACAAAGCAAGTTTTTCGAGGATGTGTGTGTTGTCCATAGTTTTGGGTATTTTTCGTATTTGATTTGTTTGACGGTAAGAGCGTATTTGACCGTATAGGGAGCGGGTACCATGATTAAATAAACCAGAGCGAGTTTTAATTTATTTCCATGCGAAGAGGCTTTCGCGCTTAGAGTATCTCCAATTGATTCCCAAAAATCCAAAATGTATACTAAAAGGTTTCCAACCGTACACCAAATGCAAACTCAAAATGCGTTTTCGTCTTCTCTCTCCTGTTTTAAAACGCATATATGCGTTTGAGAATGAGATATCCCAAAAGATGCGTTTGATGTATTACAATATATACCCTGTTTTTATTTTAACTATTAAAGTACCCATATAAAAAATAAAAAATAAATAAAAGTATATAAAAGGAATCCTATTGTTATTAATTATTTTTTTCTATGTTTTTTATATGAAAATATTGAGTTCACTATTAATTTTGTGACATTATTCTTTCTAATCGAATTAAAATAACAATGTGATTTAATTTGTAAAGTTGTAAATTAAATGGGTAATATTAAAAAATGAGGTAGAAGAGAATATTACAATAATGGTCTTTTGAGTTTGAGAATTGGTCTGTCGGTTGGAGAAGAATTACTGCATTTTGAGTTTGAGAATGCGTTTGAGTTTGAGAATGAGTTTTTCGATTGGAGATGGTCTTAGCTTTTAAACCACGGGTGTGGATAATATGTTGTTAAGCTTTTATGGAATGTGGGACTTGTGTTTGACGTCCATTACAAAATAAAGTAATAAATAACTGAATGCATGATAATATACATTTTATATTTTTCATGAAATTTTGCAAAATACTGCTGGATTTGTATGGCTATAGATAGATAACTATGTATGATATCAAATATAACATAAAGGGATGATTAACTAGCTTATAGAATCCACTTCAAAAAAGTTACTAAACTTTTGGGACATCTATACTAATTATTATCTATACTATTATAATAAGACTCAAAGTGTCTGCTATAAGCTGCCATAAAATTGGTCCGTCAGTAATTGTCTTATTAAAGTTGGAAAAAAATATTTTGTTAAAAAAAATTAAGAGAGAAAACCACCCCAATATCTTCAATTAATTACTCTTTTATTTAGTAATCTTTTTAGAATTTTATAAAATTGAGGGTCAAAATTAAATAAAATAAATAATATTGGTAGTTAAATTAATTATACCAAGGACTACAGAAATTAAAACTATAAATTTGGGGTCAAAAGTAAATAAAAATAAAAAACATGGTCCGTTAAATAATTTTAAAAAAAAAATATATGTTGATTCTAAGATTCGAACCCAGCCCATACGAATAAAGGCCCAAGACTCCACCATTAAATGATCTATAACTTTATCCATTTACTTTTCTTACACATACCTTTCGTTTTTACTTTTTTTTTTTTTAAATAAGCTCAACCGGACCGGGAACCGGCCGGTCCGGTCCGGTTTTTAAAACCTGGGTTCTGGCCAGGTTAAAAATTAAAATGAAACTTACAAAAAATAATAAAAGAGAAAACAGAAAAAGAGAGGAAACATTACGTCGTCCACATGCATCCACGTTTCGGTACACAAGTGGAGAACAGATATACAGTTGGCAGTGTGAAGCGTGTGCGCCACAAGTGCTTCTTCACCTTCACCTACCAACATTTTTGTACGTACCATCACAACACATCACATCCTATCCTACTGCTTAGAAGAGATCGACGAATTTGAAGTAACACTAATTCAACGAGGAGAAAAATAATCCATGGCGTCTCTTTCGTTCAGCTTCGTTCACCACGCCAAATTCGCGCACAGCATCAGGCGCAACACGGCGCCGTTTTCGTCGACGCCGCGTAGGATGGTTGTGGTGAGGGCTGAGACCGTTAATCCGAGCATTCGCAAGTCCGAGGATAAAGTGGTGGACACCGTCGTTGTCAGCGAGCTTGAGAAACCCCTGACTCCCTATTGCAGGTTGGTGTTTTCTCTACTTCCTTTCTTTTGCTTCGTGGTGGCATTTTCTTTTATTATGATTTTGTTAGTAAAATTTGCTTGGGTCTTACGGAAAAAGAAGGAAATTCCCTAGAGAAATCGTCTGGGACTAATCTGATCGATGATGGCTGTTTCCGTTACATTCTTTACTTAGCTAAATCCTTGAATATAGAAAATGAATTTGGTTCAATTTAACAAAGGCCGTGTTTATTATGATTTTTCGAAACTGAGGACAAGAATTTGCTTTCTCTGTTCATCTTGGTCATCTATTGTCCTTCGTTCTTATCGTTTTAAACCTGTGAGCTGGGCTTGCTTGGTATGTTAGTGTTGTCAACGAAGGTGAGCTTGACTATGCTTGACGTGGAAAACAGAGCATCATTTCATTACACCTTCTATTGAAATTTCTATTAGCCTTCTCCTATGATTGACAATGGAAGGAAGTAGTAAGGAGCATATATGATGTATACATGGTACGGATTATAAAACGTGTATAGCTTAAGACTTTGCGTTAGTAGACAATTGCTGAATTTCTAGACTGGCAAGTTGATTAGGTTGAAGGTGATAAGAAGAAAAGAAAAGAAAAGAAAAAATAAAAAAACTGTGGTGTAGGTGTTGGAGATCTGGGACCTTTCCTCTGTGTGATGGGACTCATGTGAAGCACAACAAAGCTACTGGAGATAACGTTGGGCCATTGCTTTTGAAGAAGCCAAAGTAGATTTCAGACCAAATCTCATCTGTTTTTGTCTGTCTTTGCCTTGTGGGGAAAAAAAAAAGTTCTCTGTTTTTGAGAATTTCCTCAACCTATTCAAGTACTCAAATTGCAGAAACCCTATTTTGCATCGCTTCTTTTATTTTTGTTGGTTGGTATTTCTATCAAAACATATTCACTTCTGACCCCGCTAAGCGTCCTCTTAGTTGTGTCCGAAGCAGTTCCTAGAATCGAAATCCAGGTATCATCGGCTTGTAAGAAAACCATACCTGAAATTTTGTACGTGAAATCTGCTGACTTTTCAAGGCCATAATTGGTGTTGATTGCACAGCGATGATGGTACAAAACGGTGAAGGTGTGCGTGCTCGAAATTTTAAGGGCATACTCGGCGTACGTTTCGGTTATGATTAAAGACATCGATGAAAATCGTGTTGATGAATCCATTTACAAGAATTCGCAACACAACAGGCTCAAATTTCGTAATAGGAGCACTCTAAATGCAAAGATTAGAGAACTTATTACATGCCTTTTAAACTTGCGTAAGTTTTGAATGAGTAATCTTATAGTGCTTACCTTACGTGGCGCTGCTCGCCTGTTAAAAAAATTGTGAAAATTGTGAAAAAAAAAAAATTAGTCTCCCCCGCGAGGGAAGGCGATGTCCAGAGAGGGGCGGCGACGACGAGAGATGGGTGACTAATTTTTTATTTTTTAATGTAGACTAATTTAGGTTTATTATAAAATTAACGATATGGAAAATAAAGGAATTATAACAGCTGGTCTTTCGATTAATTTTATCGCTAATTTAGACGGAATTTAACATGTGAGACCACATTTCTCCTTCTTGACTTAAAACCTTATAACGGATTTTCTTCGTCGATTCCGCACATGAACATCGTATACATCAAATTTTGGGAAAGATTGACAACCTTGAAAATGAGTTAGTTGTGATACGTAATGACGTCACGTGCGTTTTAGTTGAAGAAGATAATGGGTCATGAGGTGTTAAGTCAAGTTAAAGGAGATCATGGGCTCTCATATATTGAATTCCATCTAAATTAGTGATTGCGTTAACCGAGTGATCAAAACGACCCAAAATATATAAGATTGAGAACTAAAAGATGCACCTCGGAACATGAAGGAGCGAAAACGCCTATGTCACAAAAATCAAGGACTAAAAATGTCGTTCTCCCGCATTGAAGTGTTGTCCTGTTTCGTTTTCAGTCTGGTAAAGTCGATTTGTTTGCCCATCAACATTATTTTTCTTGATCCTCTTTACCACTCACCCACGTTAGCACACTCAATCCGAGCCTTTCTAAAGGCGGCCGAATTTTCCAGCATATGAACTTCGGGTTACTCAATTATTCATATCATACATTCATATCATACACATCAACAACTAACGAAACTATATCATAACCATAGTTTTCAAACATGTATACGATTCAAAGGAACGATCATCCCGACTATGATTCTATGTCGAGAAGTTCATACCATAATCGAGTTCTAATTATTGTCGTGGCGTGCAATTTCCCTGGGAGCAATAAAAGGCTTCGGTGGAATCTTCAGTTCGCAGTCCATCACTTCAAGCATCTCAACAACTTTGTTCATCGGCGGACGATCGCATGGCTTCATCTGAATGCACCAAAGAGCGACAATTATAATCCTCTTCACCATTTCTTTCTCCTCTTCGCTTGCGTCCACCACCTCAATCTCCCTACCAGAAGATATCTGATCGTAGACCCACGAAGGATAATAAACCCGACCCAAATCCTCTTAAACGGGTTCGTATTTTTCCTCTGACCCGCCATTTCCAACAATAACATCCCATCTATATATATCAGCTTTATACGAAACCCTTCCAATATTTCTGTAAAAAATCTCGGGCGCCATATATCCCATCGTGCCCCTCGCATCCGTAATAACGTTGCTATTGGGGGAGCTTCCATTCGCCGGATCGTAAAGCTTCGCCAGCCCGAAATCTGAGATCTTAGGGTTGAACTTCTCGTCGAGGAGTACGTTGTGAGGCTTAATGTCGAAGTGCAATATCTGCATGGCGCAACACTGGTGCAAGTATTCTATCCCACGAGCCACTCCAAGGGCAATTTCGTAAAGTTTCTCATACTTCAGTGCGAGCCCGTCTAGTAGTTTTTCGCCGAAAATGTACCTATCGAGTGAGCCGTTGGGGAGATATTCGTAGACCAAAGCGCAGTTCGATTGCGCAAGCAGAAGCCTATGAGTTGTACAACGTTGCAATGGTGTATTCGGCCTTTGGACGAAACTTCGCTTATGAATTCTTGTTCGTTGGATGTCGATCGTAAGTCCATGAGCTTTACTACTACGTAAGGGCAGCTACGAAGCTTTCCTTTGTATACGGTTCCATAGCCTCATTCCCCGAGTTTTTGATCGAAGTTGTTTGTCATTTTCTTGATCTCTGAGTAGGCGTAGTTTATTTGGGTGAGGTTGTTTTGGCTTTGTAGAAACTCTTCGATGCGTTCGTCAATGGATAAGTGTCTTCTCCGCCAGTTTCGAACGGCGAGGGTGGTTAATATTGGTAAGCCAGCAATTACGAACCTCAGAGTTAATATTAGTCCACCTGAGATATATATCGAACAAAGAAGATGATGTAATTAGGTTCAGTCAGTGAGGTAAACGACTGATAATATTCCTTTTTTTGTTTCCTATCACAGTTACGAACACAATCGGTAAGAAACTTACCAAGTAAGCACAAAGGCCCTAGTGCCAAAACAGAATCTGAAAACAAAAATAAAAAACAGACATATAAGTAGAGCTGTTAATTGGGCCCGTGGGCCGCTGGCCCGCCAAGGTGTGGGCCTTGGCGGGCGGACTATTATAATTATATTTTATATCATATATTAATTAATTAGAAAAATTAATTAATGATTCATTAGTTATGGTATAAATAATGATTTATTTATTGATGAATACATAATTAATGTATATAATTTATTATAAATATCATAATTAATTAAATAATTCTTAACAAATTTAAAATTTTGAATTAAAAGGTAATATAAAATAATTCTCCCATGGGGGCGGCCCTCGGCCCGCAGCGGTGCGGGCTGGCCTTATTTTCTAAATCCTGTCTTAACTCTTATGATGAATACATAAGAAGATGATGAATTTCCTTCGTGTAAGCCCATAGCCGAGATTGGAACAACCTTGTCGACAGCACAAGTGTCTTCTATTTCGGACACTCTTAATTCATTTTCAACGACGAGCACATAGCTGATTAAAATCTCTGAAGAATTCGACCTGAAAGTAAGTATTAAAAATGCCGCAGTAGTAATAATATGGCCATCACCGAAGGAATGAGCTGGGCAGGAAGATAGGTTGTCCCTGCTTATAATTGGGTCGACAAGCCTTATTGATTTTTTGTCATAATTGATATCTTTCACGATATATTGGTTGACCATATGTTGAGTATAGTTAGATTGTTCTGGCAATCTAGAACGAACTCTGTGCCGTTAATTCTTCGACCGTAATATCCACATTTTGGGGGGCTTTCTCGTAATCTGAAGGGATATCTTATGCTTTTCACCTCACCGCAAGACGATGGAGCGCACGACGACGACGACGAAGAAGAAGAAGAAGAAGAAGAAGAAGAAGAAGAAGAAGAAGAAGAAGAAGAAGTTGAAATATGTACTTTGAGGAAGAAGAAGAAGAAGAGGATGACGTAATAAAGATGAATTCTTAACATGATTATTGTGGTTGGATTGGATGGAGTACTACGATGTCTGCTTTCCTTGTGCATGAAATGGTCTCTTTTTAAGGTTGTGGAAATTCAGGTCACTTCACTGCACACCCGAAGACCATTTTAACTTCATTTTTTTCTTTGTTTTTATCTTAGGAGTGTGTTTGGTCCAATCAAATGAAATAATAAAGGTAGGGAGAGATTCAGTGTAACTAAATTGTCCTGTGAGTTTGTAGATTTCTTACACGAGATTTTAGATTCCTTAAACCAAGAAATAACAGTAATTATTCTATACATCTATCTTATGTCTCGCCAGATCGAGAAATGATAAACAATCAGTTTCCATTGGACTAATTCTGCTTAATAACTACAATACAAATGTCGATGAAATTATTTCCACTTCATCAATGTGCCGATCGAGTCAATATTTCAATTCAACGAGAAGGACTTTGGTGGGTAGGAAAACGTAATAGGCTTGGAACAGATCTTGACGAGGCTGGGTCCTTGTCAAAGATCGAACTTCTAATAACTTTATTTCATAGATAGATGATCGATACAAAGGGTCAGTGCCCTCTTATAGATGATAAAACCTATATTCTAGGGAAATATTTAATGCTAGGAAATCAACCAATTATTTAAAAAGATTTGATGCGATCAGATCGCTTATTTATAGAAACTCCAATATTCAAGATTCTTCAATTCTTATCCATCTTGGCGCGCCTCACGTAAACCCGATATGGTTGATTTATTCCCTCGTTTAACTTATCCGCTTGCTCAGCTCGCTCCACATCAACTCGTTGCCCCTTAAAAACATCCTTGTCCTCAAGGCTAAATTGTGGGAATTGTTGAGACAGATCTTCCACTTCAACCCAATTCGCCTCATCTTTTGGTTTACCCTTCCAACCCACCAAAACTTCGTGTATTTCGCGAGAATCAACTTGTCGAATGCGGGATCCTAAGATTTCTTCTGGCTCAAATATAGAACTCTCTGTTATTTCTAAACTTGCCGGTAATGCCATCTCCACAGGATGATCTCCAACCACTCGCTTTAGTTGAGACACATGGAAAATCGGATGAATACGGGAAGATGGGGGTAGGCACAATTCATAAGCCGTCGAACCGATTCGCTTAAGGATCGAAAATGGGCCATAGTACTTGGCGGCAATTTTATTGTACGAGGTAGCTGTTAATGAAGTTTGACGATGGGGCCGAACCTTGAGAAAAACCTTGTCACCCACCCTGAAACTCCACATCCCGTCTATGTTTATTTGCGTATAGAACCATGCGTTGTCGGGCCCTCTCCAAATTCGATCGCAGTACCTGTAGTATCTTGTCTCGGCTCACCAAAACTTCGGCCACTGCATCGATTTTGCATTCCCCAGAAATGAATCGCCGTAGAGTTGGGGGCGACCTCCCATAGACCACCTCAAATGGAGTTAATTTTGCTGTCGTCTGGTACGATGTATTATACCAATATTCAGCCCATGCTAACCACCCCGCCCATTTCCTCGGTTGCTCCGACGAAAAACACCGCAAATATGTCTCGAGGACACGATTAAGAACCTCGGTCTGCCCGTCAGTTTCGGGGTGATATGTCAAACTGAACTTTAGTCCCGTCCCTTGTAACTTAAATAGTTCCCGCCAAAAAAGCGCTCATGAAAATGGGATCCCGATCACTTACAATAGTCCTTGGTACGCCATGCAATCAGACGATTTCTTTTACAAACTTCTCGGCTAAACTTCTTGCTGTGACTGGTGCCCTCAACGGCACAAAATGCCCATATTTCGAGAGGCGATCCACCACTACCAAAATGCTAGTGTAACCCTGCGATTTTGGCAAGCCCGTTATGAAATCCATCGAGATATCTTCCCATACCGCCTCTGGAATAGCTAGGGGCTGTAATAGTCCAGCTGGTTGTTGTGCTTCATACTTGGATTTTTGACAGACAAGGCAGTTGCTCACATACTCCTTAATTTGACGATACATACCCCGCCAGTACACACTCAATGCAATTTGTCGGTATGTGCGAAATACTCCTGCATGTCCACCCGTTGGTGTGTCATAAAACTCATGCATCAATCTGGGAATCCATGCCGAAGAGGTAGGCAACACTAGGCGTCCTTTGTGGAACAGTTTCCCTTCCACCACGATAAATCCCGGCCGACTCTTGTGATCCCGCTGTAACTCCTTCATGATATCTTGAAGGTATTGGTCCGCCTTTTGTTCCTCTACTACGTCTGTCATGGACGCCCACCATGGCCCGCTAATGGCAGCCAACTCATGATCTTCCCCGCGACGAGATAGTGAATCCGCCGCTGAATTAGTGCGTCCTGTTTTATATTCAATGTCGAAGGTATAGCCCATCAACTTGGCCACCCAAACCTGCTGCGACGGAGTCACGATTCGCTGATTTAACAGGTACTTCAGACTATGGTGATCTGATCGAACAATGAAATGACGGCCTATTAAGTAGGGCCGCCAATGCTGCACGGCTAGGACCAATCCCATTAATTCCCGTTCGTATGCCGACTTCGTACCCATATTTTCAGCCAATCCTTTGCTAAAGTAGGCAATTGGACGTCCCTCCTGCATCAGTACTGCCCCAATTCCCGTACCCGATGCGTCACACTCGATGATGAAAGTCTTCTTGAAATCGGGCATGGCTAGGACCGGTGCGGATGTCAATGTCTCTTTTAACGTTCGAAAGGCGGCATCGGCCGCGGTCGTCCACACGAATCGATCGGCAAACTCCTTCTTGAGCAGCTGGGTTAAGGGTCGTGCGATCAGCCCATAATTTCGTACGAATCTTCGATAGTACACGTCAATCCCAGAAATCCGCGCACCTCTTTCACGGTCTTAGGCAGCGGCCAGTTGACCACCGCGGCGACTTTCGCTGGATCCATCGCAACTCCCTCTGCCGAGATGATGTGGCCTAGGTACTCAATTCGTTCGCATGCGAATGCGCATTTCTTGCGATTTGCCTTGAAGTGATTTGCTTGCAATGTCTCCAGAACACGACTTAGATGCATCATGTGGTCTTCCCATGTTTGGCTATAGACCAAAATGTCATCGAAGAAGACCAGAACATACTTCCGTAAGAAAGGCCGAAATAGGTCGTTCATTGTTGATTGAAAGGTGGCTGGGGCATTTGTCAATCCGAAGGGCATTACGAGGAATTCGTAGTGTCCATTGTGAGTCCGAAAAGCAGTCTTTGGCACGTCCTTTGGCACCAGTCGAATCTGATGATAGCCTGATCGTAGGTCAATTTTTGAAAATACCCTTGCTCCAGATAATTCGTCCAACATCTCTTGTATGACCGGTATTGGGTATTTGTCGGGAATCGTAACTTTGTTCAACTCTTGGTAATCGATACAAAACCGCCAGCTCCCATCTTTCTTTTTCACCAACA
This sequence comes from Craterostigma plantagineum, assembly GCA_027422505.1. Taxonomy (NCBI): domain Eukaryota; kingdom Viridiplantae; phylum Streptophyta; class Magnoliopsida; order Lamiales; family Linderniaceae; genus Craterostigma; species Craterostigma plantagineum. The sequence goes on along the minus strand of JAPQWV010000240.1, from coordinate 741,678 downwards.
ACACCGGGCTCGAAAATGGACTAGAGCTAGGCTGAATTATGCCAGCTAATAGCATATCGTTGACTAATCTCTCAATTTCGTCCTTCTGAGTGTGACCGTAGCGGTATGGCCGCACTGAAACGGGACCGGCTTCTTTAGTCAATTCGATTCGATGATCGGTTGGTCGACTTGGTGGCAATCCTTCAGGATCCCCAAACACCGTTGAATTAGCATCCAGGACCATTGCTAACGCCTTTTTATTTTCTGGGTCAGTGATATCTCCCCCAACTGTTGGCACCTCGTAATCCTCCTCTAAAATGACTGCCCATAAATCTGTTTCACCAGTATGGATTAATGAGCGGATCCCTACTCTACTGCGGCATAAAGAAGGGTCGCCTCTAATCTGAATTGGTTTTCCCTCGCTCTCGAACAGCATAGTCATTTTACTCCAGTTCACCCGAACATCTCCCGATGTCGCTAGCCAAGCGATCCCCAGTATGATATCCACACTTCCCAAGGGAAAAACATAGCAGTCAGCTCTTACTTCAAAATTATCTAGCTGAATTTGTACGTTACGGCACAACCCCATTGATTCCGCTCGTCGCCCATCTCCCAATTGGACTCCAAACTTATCCGTTATGTCAGGTCGCAGGTTCAATTCGCTCGCCATCTTTTGTGATACGAAGTTATGGCTTGCGCCACTATCCACCAAAATCGTAATGTCATGACCTGCGGTAACGCCCCGTAGTCGCATAGTGCGTGGTCCGGATATACCCGCCATTGAGCATAAGGATAACGCGGCATCCGCTTTCGGCTGGTCCTCTTCCTCGATAAGCGTTGCTTTATTCTCCGTTTCGACCAGCATCTCTTCTAATTCTGCATCTATTGAATCTCCTTCCTCCATTAACATCACGCGAAGTTGTTTCATCGGACAATCGTGAAGAGGATGGTATGGCTGGCGGCAACGAAAACACAATCCCCTTTGCCTCAAATCTTCGTACTCTTTCTGTGGAAGACGTCGAAAAGGTGTCCGAGCCGTGGATTGTCCGGACGTGGACGACTTTGGTGTTGCTATCCTCTCAGAGCTGTTCCGATTTGGAGCTGGAGGAGGGCGAATCACCGTCGACGCGCGAAAGGCGGATGATTGGCCTCGACTATTAGAAAAAGTCGTCCGATTTTCCCATGTCCCAGCTTCCTGTTGTTGATACTTTTTCTCGATATTTTGTGCCATTTGCATCGCCACTTCCAAATTCTCCGGATTCAAGATTCGAAGATCACCACGAACTTCTTCCTTCAGACCATTCATGAAATATTCCATATAATGTTCTTCGGAAAGATTTGGAACTTGATTCGACAATTGAATAAATAAATCGATATAGCTGACGACGGAACTTGTTTGTTTGATCGCAGCTAAGCGCTCATACGGACTCCCTTCGTGCCTTTAATCGAATCGAACAATAAGAGCATGCGTGAATTGTTGCCATGAGAATCCCGGTTTGCGACGTTGTAACCATCGGAACCAGTTAAGCGCCACCCCTTCCATCGCCACGAGTACTAATTGGATTCTTTGATCTTCTGGTAAGGCATGAATGTCGAATAACTGTTCTACCCGAGAAATCCACCCGTGAGGGTCCTTTCCGTCGAACGTGGGTAGGGTTAGATTGGTTGGGGTACCTGTTCCGCCGGGGGAGTTTCCGCTATTGACACGAAACTATTGGTTGGAGTTGCTTGATGTCTCTCCCGTAGAATTTCCCGAGACAACTCGCAATATTTCAGCCATCTGGTTTTTGACAAAATCGATACTTGTCTTCATCTGGGTTTGTTCTTCAGCCATAATGCTTATGTTTTCTTCAAGAGTTTGTAGTCTTGCGCTGGTAGAGGAATCACGTGTTTCCACCATGATCGCATCCGGCTGGTCGGATCAAATTGGTGGGTAGGAAAACGTAATAGGCTTGGAACAGATCTTGACGAGGCTGGGTCCTTGTCAAAGATCGAACTTCTAATAACTTTATTTCATAGATAGATGATCGATACAAAGGGTCAGTGCCCTCTTATAGATGATAAAACCTATATTCTAGGGAAATATTTAATGCTAGGATAGGAAATCAACCAATTATTTAAAAAGATTTGATGCGATCAGATCGCTTATTTTTAGAAACTCCAATATTCAAGATTCTTCAATTCTTATCCATCTTGGCGCGCCTCACGTAAACCCGATATGGTTGATTTATTCCCTCGTTTAGCTTATCTGCTTGCTCAGCTCGCTCCACATCAGACTTCGATGTGCCCGGACAAGTAGTCAATATTAAATTATCTAGTGACGATTTATATGGTTTCGGATCGTCTGTGCCACAACAGTGTTCCACCATTGTGTTCCACCAACCATTCCCCCACAAGTGTTAAACTCAGCTGACCAACTGTACACTTGTCGCAATTTGGTTGGTGGAACACCAGATTGGAACACCAATCTGGAACAGAGGATTCAATCTAGGATTTATATATCAACCAATTTCTCTTAAGAAAGAAACAGTGTGGGCCTAAACTGAAAGTCATAAAGTCAAGATTGTCATAATGTTTTATAGAAAGACAATTCCCACACCCAGAATACTTTGTTTCATCAAAAATCCACCAAATTCCATTAGTTTTTCCGCCTTAATTAGATGATATCATTTTATTTCATATTTTGATTGAGAGGTAATAAATACATCAAGAGGTAATAATAAATCAAGAGGTACCTTTCGAGATTGACTATGATTTGCTTTCTTCTTTTTTTTTTTCCAGATTTTATTACTTTTCTCGCGCTAGTGCCTTTGTGCTCGATTGGTAAGTTTCTTAATGATCGCATTTGTAACTGTGAAAAAGAAAAAAGAAACGAACATTATCAGTCGTTTACCTCACTGACTAAACCTAATTAGTAATTACATCATCTTCTTTGCTCGATATATATATCGCAGTTGGACTAATATTAGCTCTGAGGTTCGTAATTGTTGGCTTACCAATATTAGTCGTTGTCATCATTCAAAAATGGCGGAGAAGACACTTATCCATTGACGAACACATCGAAGAGTTTCTCCAAAGCTAAAACAACCTCACCCCAATAAACTACGCCTACTCAAAGATCAAGAAAATGACAAACAACTTCGATCAAAAACTCGGCGAAGGAGGCTATGGAACCGTATACAAAGGAAAGATTCGTAGCGGCCCTTACGTGGCAGTAAAGCTGATGGACTTACGATCGACATCCAACGAACAAGAATTCATAAGCGAAGTTCGTCCATAGGCCGAATCCACCATTGCAACGTTGTCCAACTCATAGGCTTCTGCGTACGCAAATCGAACTGCGCTTTGGTCTGCGAATATCTTCCCAATGGCTCCCTCGATAGGTACATTTTCGGCGCAAAACTGATAGACGGGCTCGCACTTAAGTACGAGAAGCTTTACGAAATTGCCCTCGGAGTTGCTCGTGGGATAGAATACTTGCACCAGGGTTGCGCCATGCAGATATTGCACTTCGACATTAAGCGTCACAACGTACTCCTCGACGAGAAATTCAACCCTAAGATCTCCGATTTGGGGCTGGCGAAGCTTTACGATCCCGCGAATGGAAGCTCCCTCAATAGCAACGTTATTACGGATGCGAGGGGCACGATGGGATATATGGCGCCCAAGATTTTTTACAGAAATATTGGAAGGGTTTCGTATAAAGCTGATATATATAGCTTTGGGATGTTATTGTTGGAAATGGCGGGTCGGAGGAAAAATACGAACCCGTTTGAAGAGGATTTGGGTCGGGTTTATTATCCTTCGTGGGTCTACGATCAGATATCTTCTGGTCGGGAGATTGAGGTGGTCGATGCGAGCGAAGAGGAGAAGAAAATGGTGAAGAGGATAATAATTGTCGCTCTTTGGTGCATTCAGATGAAGCCATCTGATAGGCCGCCAATGAACAAAGTGGTTGAGATGCTCGAAGTGATGGATTGCAAACTGAAGATTCCGCCGAAGCCTTTTACTGCTCCGAGGAAATTGCACGCCACGACAATAATTAAGACAAGATAATCTATCTATGTCCGAGGATCACCTCGGGTATGTGTGTGTTGAGAAACTTCTAAATTGAATAGCTCATAGAATCAACGAGGATGGTACTTTGAATCGTATGCATGTTTAATTAACTACGTTTATACTCCCTCTGTCCCAAGGGGTTATGGACATTTGAGGTATGGCACAGTTTTTAAGAAACTGAATATTTTAATAATATAGTACAATTAAAAGGTAAAAAAGTGTATATTTTGACACGTCTTTTAAGAGTGTTTAATATTATTATATTGATTGCTTGTGGTAGTTTTTTGCTATAAAAGGAAATGTACAAAAGGGAACGGGACGTCCGATATAGTAAAATGTATAAAATGATTTGGGACGGAGGGAGTAATATAGTTTCGTTGGTTATTGATGTGTATGATGGTATGGATAATTGAGTAACACGTAGTTTGTATGTTGGGAAATTCGGCCGCCTTTAGGTCGGGATAGAGTGTGCTACCGTGCGTGATTTTAAAGAAATCAAGAACAATGATCTTTATAAAAGACGAATCGAATTTACCAGACTTCAAACGAAACATCTCTTTTTTAATTGAGATTACAAGTAACCTATTTACCCACCATCACTCTGGTTTACAACTCACTCAAAACTTTGCTTAAAGATCTCTACTTGAGCTTCTCCGCGTTCTGATATTTGTAAGAACAGAACCGAATTGTACTTAATGAGAAATACGATGCTACCCATCACTTACAAAATCGTTTTGGGCGTTTTTACAAGTTTAAATCACAGTATTTGGATTCTTACCAAGCCTGATCTAACGATCCACATTTTAACTGAACCAAGCTTAAGAACTTGGAGGATTTTCAGCTCATATAGACTCTTATTCAAGCCATGATGACCTTTGGCTCAGCTTCGATTTAAGTACCATCAAATATGCTAGTGTAGTATAACTCTTCCTAGGTTACTAGTAGTATCTTTGTCGTACAATATGTTTAATTATCGAAAACATTCTTGAGCAAATATGGTAACGTAAAACATAAACACCAGCTTCCAATAGATCAAAACATTGACTAAGATGTTGTTACTATTATCATATAAGTAGAAATAAAGTTGGTGTTCAATGTAATAATCCTTAATTCTAAATGTTAACTCACAAATATTGATACTAAATGATAGAATTCATGCGGGTAAACCAAAAATAGTCCCCGCTGTTTACCCCATGCACCAATTTAGTCTCCGATGTTTCGCATGAACCAATGTCTCTGATGTCGTTAATTTTGAACAACTGCTTAGTACATTCGTTACTTTGACCGTTAATTTTGATGGAAAATATCCGTCAGCTTGTGATTGGCCAGACTTTAAAAACTTATAATTACTATTAAAAAGGGAAAGAATTCCAAAAAACACTAACAAAGTAAAACAAAATAAAAATAAAAAGAGAATAAAAATAAATTTAAAATAATATTTAAAAACAAAAAAAATAGACAGAAATAAAAAATATTTTAAACAATAATAAATTAAATAATAATAAAGGAAGAAATAAATACATTGAAAAAGAAAATAAATAAATAAAAAATAAATACAAATAGATAGAAGATGTGAAGAATTAAAAAATATATTTATGAAAACTACAAAAGTAAATAGAAAAGGAAATAAAGATAAAAAACCGGGGGCGATTGCGAGAATTTCTGTTCGTGTCCATGCCATGTTAACGGGGATGCTATCCTCCCAGTTCTCGACAATATCTTTTGCTAAAAATACTTTGTATATATAAATTATATAATTTAGAAGTATCGTCTAATCCTTTTAAAAGTAGATACTTAAAATTCATTGAAATGATCTAATTATTTATATATTTTTATATAAAACATATCTTTAAAAAAGAAATTTCGAGATCTTGGATGATTGCATCCTCATTAACTTGGAAGGGACGGGGTTGAAATTCTCGTAAGCTTTCAGCGGCATTATTATCTTTATATTATTTTTTTTTGGTTTTTAATAATTATTCTTTATTTTAATTTTTCTTTTTTTTTTCTTATTTTTATTTTTATTTATCTATTTTCAATTTTAATCCTCTTCTTTCTTTTTTATTATTTTTTTATTTTTCTAATATATTTTTATTTTCATTTTTATTTTTAATTAAATTTAATAGGTTTTTATTCTAATTGAATTTAATATTTTTATTTTTTAAAATATCTTTTATCCTCTCTATGTTTTTTATTTTGATTTAATTTATTGTTTTAATTTATATTTATTTATTGTTTATTTTTATTTTAATTTATAGGTATTTTAAAATTTTTTACCCTTTTTAATAGTAATTTTCATTTTTTAAGTCAGGCCAATCACATGCTGACACGTGGCATTTTACGTCACAATTAACAGTCAAACTAACGTATGGACTAAATTGCTTCAAATTTAACATCGGGGACTAAATTAGTCCACACAGAACATCGAAGACTAAATTGGTTTATGTGGTGACCAACTAGGGGTGGGATCGGGTCGGGTTTTTCGGGTTTCGGGTTTTTGGGGTCAGGTACCCGATAATATCGAGTAGTGAATTTGATACCCGATCCCGACCCGATCAAATGCGGGTACCCGAAATCCGTCGGGTACCCGCGAGTCACGTTCCTTTTTTTTTAAATATTTTTTATTTTTATTTTTTTTATTTTAGTTAAAAATAAACACAATCTGGCATGTGGGAATCGAACCTACATCATGAAGAGAGGAAGCATTTATCATTTTTGCTTCAACCATTGAGCCAGACGAAATTTTACATAAGCTCTACTAGTACTATACGTGGGTCAGTTTCTTATGGGAAATCAATTGTCCCACATCGAATGTTCACCCAAATTGTGGGTTAAGTATTTCCATATAAACTTATACCTCACCATAGAATCCCATATTGAGTTAGTTAAATACCCATTTAATTTCAGTGGCACGTGCGGGTGCCATCTGGATATTTTTTAGTATAATTTTATATAAATAAATAATTTAACTAATTGGCCAGTAAATTTTATTAAATGGGCGATTAGGCGAATTAATTTTTTTTTTTTTATGTCGGGTACCCGATCGGGTAAATCGGGTAGCATATTGCTACCCGATACCCGACACGATGTACATGGTCGGATATTGGGTTTAAACCCGATACCCGACATCTAACCCGATTTTTCTTCCGGTCGGGTCGGGTCGGGTCGGATACCCGAACCCGAATCCGAATGCCCACTCCTATGAACAACGGGGATTATTTTTTGGATTTTCTCCCGGTATCATGCAATTAACTACTCTAAACCCACTACACCAAAAGATATTCCAGTGTAGAATCTCCGTAGGTTACTTGTAGTGTCCTGTCGTACCATGCGTTGCATTATCGAAAACACATAGATACTTGTGCAAATAAGGTCTAAGAACTCACACTAATTTTTTATTTTTTATTTTTTTATTTTTTATATATACAGATGTTTTGTCGTACCAGGTACGGTTATGGAATGTGAACTGAACAATCAATAGCTGATACAACGACTCCTACAGTACAATTGATCTTCAGGTAATTAATCACCTTTGAGACACCATACCACGGACCTTACTTCCACAACCCGCTTAAAGGAAGGTTAAACAAAGTACAAATGAATAAATTATTTGAGATCAACATCAAACAAGATCACATTATGACTTAGAAGCAGAAAAAAACATAAGTTGAGATGAAAAAGGATCCAAGAACAACAACCTCGTACATGGGCTCAAGGACGCAAGGGACAAAGAGTCTCCTGAAGAAAGTGAGTAATCCTCTGCGACGCAGCTGCCCATTGGAATACCCTCGACCAACCAAATCGTCGTCTTCCTCCTCGACGCTTTCTTTATCCCTCTCCACCGCGCCGGCGGAGCACCTCAGCCTCGTACCTGTACGGAACAAGCGGTTTGTCCCAATTGACTATTCTCCAGCAACGGCGATTTTCTATGCTGAGGCTTGCGATTTGATAGCGTGATCCCAGCGGCTAAGATTAGAGGTAGATGAGGGGGTAACTGCAAGACATTGGAGGGATGGCACTGAAGAGAAGAAGAACACGCCATTACAGTGTAATCATGCGAATCGCTCAATTCATTACATTTAGATCCAAGATTCTGATCATTCTGTGTACCTTCTTTCTACAACAAATATAATCCGTTTTCTGAAATCTCTATCACTGTGATGTTTATGTTGAAGGTACCAAAGATAAAGCTAGTGGCTGAGGTTTCGTTCGTTTTTGAAATTTTTCTAGTGGCAAAATCGTCAGTTAGTCAATTGGATAGTAATAGATTGTTTATGAATAGGGAGGCCATAATAAATAAATGAGAATGTGGAGTTAGTTAGATAGATAGTTTAGTGTGAGGGCTTATTTTAAGGTTAATCCTAGTTATAAGATTTGTATAAGGTGAATCCACATTTAAATACCCAAAGAATAAAAAATTATTAGTTCAGTATGCTGTATATATATGTGCCTCGTAGAATAAAGGTTTTACACACAGCTACTTGTTTGGTTGTATGTACCATATCAATTACGTATCTTTTTATATGAATATTACGTATCATCTCACGTGTTTATGAGGTACGTAATTTACAATGTTGTGTGATAACTCTGTAAGTATGGTGTACCTTTTTACAACGTATTATGTACAAAAATACGTTTCCATATGGTACTTAAGTTTCGAATATGATGTACTTTCAGCCAAACGGATACATATGTGTAAAAATGTTTATTTTATTAAGTACCTATACATAAAAAAAAACATATACAGGAGACTCGGTACGATCTTTTTTTATACTGCTGGCTACTTAAGTGTATATACTAGGTTTAGACCCGTGCGATGCACGGGTTGTTTGAAGAAAATGCTATAGAAAAAATGATTACGCGATGAAGGAGAAGGAATAATTTACCGGCAAGACTCGAGACCCGTGATCGGGCAATTTATTTTATAGTGGACCCGAGACCGGGCCATTTATTTTATAGCGGGCTTGAGAACCGCCTCAGAGAAAACTGCCCCACATTTATAAATTTTTTCTTTATAATTATTATTTATTAAAACTATGTTTCTATATATTTATATAATTATATATAATATTTATATATAAGAATTATAAGGGGGGGTCTCGGGGCGGTTTCGGGACGGGTCGGCGAAATACGGACCCGTCCCGAACCCAGTCGGGTTAAGTTATGCTAGACCCGGGCCCACCATGTTACCCGATCCGAACCCAGTCAATGAGAGGTCAATATCCAACTTTTATAAGCACATGATGATAATGAGTGCATGTTGTATTACATATTGTATGATTGTTATTATTAATTTATTGCAAGACTGCTCGTTAATATCTGTCATAATATATATAGTACTAAGATCATATAAATATATTAGATAGTATGCAACTATAGATACATGGCACAACATCACTTAGAGAGTTATATTAAGTTCAATAGTGGTGCAGTCGTGCAGCCCTGCAATCTTACTGGTTCGACAGTCTCGCAACGTCACAGTCATACATGTATTCCCAATCCGAATTAAGCCTAACCTACCGTTGCAGTCCAATGAAAATAGAAAGGATCTAGATCATGAAAGCTCATCGTGCGTTGAAACAAACAAATGATGGCAATAAATAAATGAAGATTGTTAAAACAATCATTCCCATACATGAGCAAGATGTATACTCATCACACGAAAAATATAAACAAATAAACAAACAAAATCATACTTGATTGTAATACTGAACAGTGCTTTAAAGTCTAATATCATATACATTTCATTAATGTGATCTCATGATTGTCATTTTTATAACAAAGCTTTGGTACATATTGTGAAGAACCATGCCTACTCTGCAAGTGTTGTAAACTATTAACTGAGTCGCATGTAGAGATAAAATGAAAACCTTGTACAGCTTCTGAATACTTCTAGACATTTCATATAAGCATATTTTCCTAAGATAATTAGATAAAATGGCCATAATTGCAAACCTTATCCTGATTGTCATTTTTAGAACAATGCTTTGGTACATATTGTGAAGAACCATGCTTACTCTGCAAGTGCTGTAAACTATTAACTGAGTCCCATGCAGATATAAAATGAAAAGCTCCTCAGCTTCTGAAAACATCTAAACATTTAATATAATCATATTTCCTACGATAGTTAAATAAGTGGCCATAATCTCAAACCTTATCCTATATTCAATAAAATAAAATGTACATGCAACTATGCATCACATTATAAATAATGACCCAACTCCTGGCGAACAGCCTTTAGAACTCATAAACTAAATAATGGCTATTAAAAAACTCGCCAACTCAAACACAGCTTCTGACATATAAAGCATGCAGTTGCTAGCGGAACTCAATCACCATGGCAAGAAATGAAATCTTAGTGAAATAAGATATGAATTTATTACTATAAATATTTCATCCCTAAACCAATAAAAATCGTAACATGGTCCACGTACTCTAATAATTGTACCTCCGAAAGATCTTTGCTCAGTGCAAACAATGAATCCAACGTCCCACGTGCATATTTGGTGTATTGTACTGAAACATGAAAATTAAGATAAAGGGAAAATGATTATCCTAGGAAAGATCAACTCAGTCAGTTAAAGTAACATCAACTAAAACATGCTTTCAACTCGATAGCGCAACGGAAAGTACATTCATAAATGTAGAACAGTAAACACATATAACGGTTAAATACATACTACTTGCACCCGCCAAACGTTGAGTGACAGTAAACAAATAAATGCTCAAGTACATTCTACTTGCACCCGCCTAAAAATGCACAACTTCAAAGCGAAAACGATTATGCACTACGTTCTGGACCAAACATTTGATCTTCTTCGCCATCATCAAGTGCAATGCTGCAAGATGAATGCGTAATAGTTATCTAGGATAGGTAAACACATATAAACCAAACAAATAAATCAGAATAAATATCTTCGCACCCGCTACAGGCTGAGCAACTGTATGCAAAAAGTTGAACGACTCTAAACGAAATCGAAACCTGGAGATCTAGACAAAGTGAAAATGATTATGAACAAAAGCTAGAATAAATATTCAAATACATACTTGTTGCACCCGCAAAAAGTTGAGCGACTGGAAAGAAAACTGAAACATGAAGATTTAGACAAAGCGAAAATGATTACGCACGAAATCTGTACCAAACGTTTGATATTCTTCTCCCCCATGATGTGCGCTACTTCAAGGAGAATGCATAATAGTTATATAGAATAGGTAATATAAACCAAACAAATAAATTATAACAATTGTTGCAATTGATATATTTTGCACCCGCAAAAAGCTGAGCGATTGTACGCTAAAAACTGGCCGACTTTAAACAAAACTGAAATCAAAAAATTTAGACAAAGTGAATATATTTATAAACGAAATCTGGACCAAACATTTGATCTCGTCGCCCTCATCACGTGCAGTACTTCAAGGCAAATGCGTAATAGTAATATAGAAATGATCAACTCATTCAGTTAAAGTAACATCAACTGAAACATGCGTTCAACTCGATAGCCCAACACGAAGCACATTCATAAATGTAGAACATGTAAACACATATAAAGCAAACAAATAGGAACTACTTGCACCCACCAAAAGTTGAGCGACTGTAAACAAAAACGTTTAAATACATACTACCTGCACCCGCCAAAATGTGCAGTACTTGAAAGCGGAAATGATTATGCACTACGTTCTGGACCAGACATGTGATCTTTTTCTCCCTCATCACGTTCACTGCTGCAAGGCTAATGCGTAACAGTTATATAGAACAGGTAACAAATAAATCAGAATAAATCTCTTTGCACCCGCAAGAAGCTGAGCGACTGTAACAAAATCGAAATCTTAAGATTTAGACAAAGCGAAAATGATTATGCACGAAACCTAGAATATATCTTAAGATTTAGACAAAGCGAAAATGATTATGCACGAAACCTAGAATAAATGTTCCAATTCAATACATACTTATTGCACCAGCAAAAAACTGAGTGACTCAAAAGAAAACTGAAACATGAAGATGCAATATCTAAGGACTATGCACTACGTTCTGGACCAAACGTTTGATCTTCTTCGCCCGCATGACGTGCAGTACTTCAAGGCAAATGTGTAATAGTTATATCGACCAGATAATGCATATAAACCAAACAAACAAATCAAAATATAGGTTCCAATACATACTCTTTGTACCCGCAAAAAGTTGACCGGCTATACGCAAAAGGTTGACCGACGCTAAACAAAGCTGAAACCTGAAAGTGATTATGAACGAAAGCTGGACCAAAAGTTTGATCTTCGCCATGTCATCACGTGTACTACTTCAAGGCGAATGCTTAATAGTTATATAGAAATGATCAACTCATTTAGTTAAAGTAACATCAATTGAAACATACGTTCAACTCGATAGCCCAACACAAAGCACATTCCTAAATGTAGAACATGTAAACACATATAAAGCTAATAAATACATAGTACTTGCACCCACCAAAAGGTGAACGACCTGTAAATAAATAAATATTCAAATACTTACTACTTGTACCTGCCAAAATGTGCACTACTTCAAAGCGAAAATGATTATGAACTATATGAAAAAGATCAACTCATTCAGTTAAAGTAGCATCATCTGAAACATGCGTTCAACTCGATAGCCCAATGCAAAGCATATACATAAACGTAGACCATGTAGCACATATAAAGCTAACAAATACATACTACTTCCACCCGCCAAAAGGTGAGCGACTTTAAACAAATAAGTATTCAAATACATACTACATGTACCCGCCAAAGTGCACTACTTCAAACCGAAAATGATTATGCACTACGTTCTGGACCAAACGTTTGATCTTCTTCGCCCTCATCACGTGAACTACTGCAAGGCGAATGCGTAATAGTTATATAGAACAGGTATATACGTATAAACAAACAAATAAATCAGAAGTTGTAATACATACTTTTTGCACCCACAAAAGGAGAAATGTTTTAAGATATAACCTTTAAGACCCAAGCGCTAACAATTATGTTAGAGGCAAACGCCTCGAACTAATGGTAATAAGATGTAGCATTTTCAACCTAAACTCAGAACAATTAAAATAGAAATGGCTAAAACATCATCTGGATATCCATGGAAAAGCCAAAACAAATACTATGCTTGGGTCATAGTCTTTTTGTATACGCCAGTCCTTAGATATTGCATCTATTTGGTCCGCTCCTACGCACAACAACGGCGAAAGGAATGTGACGAAATCGCAGAGGCCGATAGGAAGAGTAGGCGAAGAAGAAACCGCCACGGCCGGAGCAGGCCGAAATAGACATCTGATGGTGGAGGAAAAAGGCGACAGCGGCCGGCCCGCCTTGCTGACGTCCTCAAAGAGGAGGCCGTCGCACACTGCATGGAAAATTATAAAAAGTCAACACTTACATATTGTAAGAAAATAAAAAACTATATATTAAGAAAAATTATATTCATGTTATTATTACATCGATGACGACTGTGCATTGCTTCAAAGCTAAAATGATTATGCACTACGTTCTTGATCAAACATTTGATCTTCTTCGCCCGCATGACGTGCATTACTTCAAGGCGAATGCGTAATAATTATATAGACCAGTTAAGTGCATATAAACCAAACAAATAAATCAGAATAAATGTTCCAATACATACTCTTTCTATCCACAAAAAGTTGAGCGACTATATGCAAAAATTTGACCGACTCTAAACAAAGCTAAAACCTGAAATGATTATGAACGAAAGCTGGACCAAACGTTTGATCTTCGTCTCATCACGTGTACTACTTCTAGGCGAGTGCGTAATAGTTATATAGAAATGATCAACTAATTCAGTTAAAGTGACATCAACTGAAACATGCGTTCAACTCGATAGCCCAACCCGAAGCACATTCATAAATGTAGAACATGTAAATACATATAAACTAACAAATACATACTGCTTGCATCCGCCAAAAGTTGAGCGGCTGTTAACAAATTAATGTTCAAATACATACTACTTGCACCCGCCAAATGTGCACTACATCAAAGCGAAAATTGATTATGCACTTCTGGATGATGGAGGAAAAAGGCAATAGCGGCCGGCCGCCTTGTCATTTGATGTCCTCAGTCCACGAAGAGGAGGCCCTCGCACACAGTATAAAAAGTCGAAAATTACATATTGTAAGAAATCTATATATTAAGAAAATTATATTCATATTATTATTACATTGACGACGACTCTAGCATATTGTAAGACCTCCTTTTCATTAGGTTCCCCATTGTACTCTGCGCAGTTTCCAAGCTCTGAAGCGAAGCCAAGATCGCCGACCTGCGTATATTCTAACATTTCGTGGAATTTATGGAAAGAATGTAATTTTTAAGGGATGTGAAAAAGGTTTGATTTCTTTTAGTATTTGTACGGTATCAGCGTAGATGACGCTTGCCCTCCGCCGGCGACCATGCCCTCATCTGTAAAAAATATGTAGTGAGATGATTATAGGGGGAATTTTCTCATGATTTTGAGAATTCGAAGAGTACCTTTTCGTCTTGGGAATGAATGAAACTCAGAGTAGTAAAGAACGTCATAAATTCATCAAATAAATTATTAGATAAGCATGCATTCTGTTCACTTACGGACGTAACATACGAATGCAAGACTGTTGTATATTGTTATAATGCACTACTGCGTCGTTCTTATATGGTTCAGATCCATTTCAAATTATGTACGACCTCCTGTTTCTTAAATTACACGACTGCTTCAATAACAGTCGTGTAGACAAACCCTTAAATTACACGACTGCTTCAATAACAGTCGTGCGAAAATAGGACAAATTCTTAAATTACACGACTGCTTCAATAACAGTCGTGCGAAAATAGGACAAATTCTTAAATTATACGACTGCTTCAGTAACAGTCGTTTAAAAATAGGACAAAACCCTTAAATTACACAACTGCTTCAATAACAGTCATGCAACGAAATTAGTGGATTTACGAAAACCAGCTATCCGACTATCTGCAAATATTAATAAACAACAGGCATTTGCCCCTGAAGAATTAACCTGAGATCAACCATTTGATAATATTATGGTTTATACAGCCGCATAAACTTCCGTTTTTCTGACTACTTACAATTAAGAAGACCCATATATCACTTAGAATAGACGCGTGAGATTCTTTGGCACTTCCTCACCGTATTTCGAAGGATTTCTTTTGGGATGCTTCTCCCAGCATTAGGGCTCTTCTAAAAAACAAAGAAAGTATCGGAAATAAAATGTGACAATAAAATTGCAAAATAAGGTCTACCAGCCAGGCTCAGAAACAACAATCGGGAGACACCATCATTAATTTTGCCTGAGTTCACTGTGATTATCCACATAACGGAGCATGTCATCGTTGTTCGCATATGCACATATAAGCTTAACTTTCAAAAAAGGCTATAAATTTGTAAATTTTATTAAATTTCTTACCAACAGTAGTCTTTTGTTGACCTAGCTTCGAACCTTAAACCTTGGAGCTCGATAGCTGCTTCGCTGGCAGATTTTGTCGGTTCTGAAATAACACACAACAGCTGAACAAGTTCAACATGGTATCGTGTCCAAATAGATAGATTCCCGAGCTAAAATCGTCACAGCCACCCATTCAAAGAAAAAAAACTTCACATATTGATCTTAGAAAAAATTAAATAAGCTTATGCGAGGGGGTGTGTTGGATAAAACATATAGAATAATTACATCTCTCTCACAACTTGAGCCTTTTATTAAACGAAACAGCAAACCTTTTCCTCTTTTATTCTCTAACACGACCTCGTTAGCACAGGGTCTTACATTCACTTCAGCTTCCAAACTTCTTCGCTTGATTTGAACCAAGTTTGCACATGCAATAACAACAATAAAAAAATATTAAAAGAATTCTTTATGATAGAACTGAAGACGCTCGACAAAGTAAAATGGGATTAAGGAGAAACACATGTTCCCATGCTGTAGAAGGTTTTCCAGAGCGATGAAGTGAAGAGTTGGGTAAGCAAGCATCAGCAGAGAACTTATATGAGAGTTTATATAAGTTTTTCTTGTATGAAAACAAACAACCAAACACATCAATATATGTTAAAGGAATATAAACTACGTTAACTTCTTTCGTAATTGTAGCAAAGCAGACACAAGAACTGAGGTCACCTGAATTGAAGGCAATCTGTTAGCAGAACTCTTGACAAATTGTCATTTCTCTGTTTTTTCATAAACAATTTCTCCAATTCCATTACCTGCTTATGCGAAAAATAAAATCCCAATTAAGAATGAGCAACTTTCCTGACTTACGATTGAGAAGGGGTTTTTTTAATTCTCCATTTCCAAAAATCATCATATACGATTCTCGCAAGACACTCTTAATTTTCTCGCCCAATTCAAATATTCAGTTCCTACCCTAGCTTAATTCAAAGAACCGATTTTACCAAATCCCAACTAAAATCTAGAATTGAAAAACCGACTCCCAATTACCAGCGCCTTCCATCCTCTTGGTCTCGGAGAACCGTGGATCCATATCATCTAGCGACACAGAGACATCACCAGGGTCAACCCCGAAGCCCTATTCCTCGTCTCTTCCTCCACGGAACTATTTCTGCAGTTCCTCGCCAAGAAATCGGCCGTCGTGACGATTGGAAAGAAGAAGAGAACGGTGAGCTCACACTTGTGGCTTGCAGCTAAGCGACACCGTCCGACTGCTGATTTTCTGTTGGATTGTCACTTCAAGCTGCTGGCGCCGCCTGTTCAAAAAGAGCGGATGATTAGATCCAAGTCCGAGAGAAATCGAAGTGTCTTTTACCACGAAGAGCATTGATGAGTCATTGGAAATGAAAAGCCAATAGTCTGGCGAAGCTGAGGAGTCGATGTTTTTGCAAATAAAATCCAAACCATCGTGGAATGAGTTGTGCACCGTGTAATTCCACTGACATATAAGGTTAAAACAGTCATTACTTTTACAACTTTTTTAATCCCAATTATACCCTCATATAATGATGATGTGTCACTGGTTATAGGCGGTGGCAATTGGTAAATAAATCTTCATACAGGTCTAAGTTGGAAGTTCATATCGAACTTTTATATAGTATAGATTATATGTAGTGTTAAAACGTGATGTTGAAATTGAAAAGTAAATACCCTTTGGGACTTCTTTCTCTAATAGGTCACAATATTGACTTTATTATGTAGGACTTCTTTCTCCGAAGCAATAGGTTGGAAAATCTTGACTTATGACCCATTTTTTAGGTCCACCCGCTTTCTTCGTGAAATTAGGAGATCAGTTTAATTATATATAAAATTAAAAGGAGAATATGGTCTCTCCGTGAAGCCATGTCAGCAACGGAAGCCTCCCCAGCAAAATGCAAACGACCCATCATCTCTCTCAGCAAGAATGGAGCTCAAGAACTTCTTCGCCATCCATTAAACAACAACAACATTGTACATGACATTCTAACAAAGCAGAACATCTTTAGAACTTTTCCTTTTCTTCACACAAGTACAATCTTTTATTGCAGAGAACAACACGGTTGGGCGCATTCTATATTTGTATACCTATAGGCGTTGCAGTGGAATATGTTTATAGTGGAGTGGTATGTTAATTTTGTAGGAACAATTCCTTGAGCTCGAGAAATTTAAAGATGGTAGTGCTAAACGAGCTGTCATGCGTGTTGTTTGGAGGGGTATCTATGCTTTCATGAAGCATCGTCTCATGCTTCCTAACTGTCTTCTATGATGTATTCCGTAAAATATGTTTTTCTTTTGTAGTATTGGGGATGTCTCCTTTACGGTTTGGGACGAGGCAACAAAGTTTTGCGAAGCGATCCGTTCTTCGAGCATAATACAGTTGTGGTAGTCACAAGTTAATCCGAAAATATTTGGAGGTATTGCTTTTTTTGTTTAGATATGTTGTTGTTCGTCTGATGTTATTATTGTCAAGTTTCGTCCGACCAAAGATTGTCAAAAGGCTGTGTATAATTGCATGATTGTGAGGCTGCACAACTAAATGGTCGTCACAAGTATTAATCCGAAAATATTTGGAGGTATTGCTTTTTTTTTGTTTGGATACATGTTGTTCGTCTGATGTTATTATTGTCAAGCTTCGTCCGACCAAATATTGTCGAAAGGCTGTCAATAATTGCATGATTGTGAGGCTGCACAACTAAATGATCGTAACTCCAACTGTTGCATGACCACAAAAAAAAATATATGCCTTCAAGAAATTGCAATACTCATGCACTCTGCAACAGGTAAGCCATATAGACATGTCTGCAATAGTCATACATTCTGCAAGTTCATGATTTTGGTTGCATGTTTAAATTATTGTAATTGTTTTCTATTATTATTGTTATTATTATGCAGGAAATCTCTACTTAAATACTATCTACATCGAAGCTGTACGTAAACTACGAGTGGACGCTGTCTGAGGGTTCAAGAAGAGGTGCTAGAATTATTTTGTGCAGCGCCTATCTTTGTACGCAGTCTGATTGTATTGTTGATTTATTGGGCAGGATGAATGTATTTCATAGGCCAATCTCGGTATCATTAGCAGAAAGGAACGCTGATTTGATGCCTTGCCGTGTTTCCGACACGATTACTTGCAGCGGAAAAAATGAGCAGGTATCCCATGCAACTTGCCTTCATGATTGTCAACAATTTTGTTCTACATTGCATTAGTTGATTTTTATACTGATACTGAAAATTTATTTTCAAGTTAAGGAATTTGCATGTGTTGCTAAGATAAGTGATGTATTTTCTAGGAGCGGTTGGCATTATATATCCGTTCTAAGTGTTCAAGTAAGTTAGAAAAATCAAGCTCTGCACTAAATTGCAAAAATGTTTGGATTCGAAGGCTGTTGGCATTCTACGGTATTTAGACCATGCTCCATTCCATTTTGATCGCGTATTGTGTTTGAATTCATCATTTTCCCACCTCTGCTACATGGTGTTCCATTGTAGGTTTCGAATTGAAGTAATTGTTGATGATGGAAGTCATACCGCGATGTTCGTTATATTTGATGGACTTAGGAGGAAGTGCACAAACACTACTGCTGAGGAAATAGTCACCTCATCGGTCGGTTTTTCTAAATGTTGGTGAATTACTATGAGGGTGCTGATTACTACTCTCTATTGAATCGTTGGCTATGTCTATGTATTTTGTAGTCTCATGATGGTCTCGAGGCCAGCTTTGGTGACGATGCAATACCAAAATGCATACTAAATTTGGTTGGAAGAACCTTTCTCTTCTATGGAACAGTGATGAAACCTTTTAGTTCCCAAAGTATGTATAGCAGCTTTGATATGTCCCGTATGATAGAACAGATGATCCAAAAAGTTTCAGATTTTTATTTTACATTGGCGGTATAATTTTGACATTTGTATCTTGGAACACTGATCTTTTCTCTTTTAGATTCTAACAAAGCAGAATATATTTACAACTTTACTTTTTCTTGCCACAATGTACAATCTTTTATTGCAGAGAACAACATGGTTGGACGTATTCTATATGCGTATACCTACAGGCGTTGTAGTGGGATATGCTTATAGTGGAGTGGTATGTTACTTCTGTAGGAACAATTCCTTGAGCTCAAGAAATTTAAAGATGGTAATGCTAAACGAGCTGTCATGCGTGTTGTTTTGGAATGGTATGTATGCTTTCATGAAGCATCGCCTCATGTTTTCTAATTGTCTTCTACGCTATATTCCGTAAAATATGTTTTCCTTTTGTAGGTTTGGTAATGTATCCCTTACGCATTGTTGTAAAATTCGGTCTAGGCGCCCGCCTAGGCGCTACTCGGAGGCCTCCACACCGAAAATAGCCTAATCGGCCAACTAATCGAGAAACGAGTAAACGGCCGACTAATCAGCTTATTCGGCCAAATATTCGGGCTAATCGGCATTTTAATCGGCCAAATTTTTGAAAGCCATTTAAAAGCCCAAAAGTTATACTAGCTCAACAGCCCCACCTACGGTAGACAAATGCGGCTAAGCTGAAGCAAACACGGTTATTTATAGGAGACGTCTAAGCCTTCTTTGCAAGCGTTAATCGGTGTGGAACATCTAGTTCAGTGTTAATATTAGGTTATTTCATTTATATATCTTTTGTATGGGGAAACATTCGATTTATCCTTTCAAAAGAAAAAAGGAAAATACGGAAATATTCATTGCACGTGCAATATTTTTAACAAACACAACTTCAACTAGATTATCTAAATGAATGGGATAATGAAAAATATATATCTTTTTTTATTTTACCAAGAGAGGTTGTTTTATGTAGTTAAAATATTAAATTTAAACATATATGTATGTATGTATATATATATATATATTCTGTAGTAATATTATTTAAAGCATTGTTGTCATTGATATTATTATGTAATATATCTGGATAAGTTTGATGTACATTTAATTTCATAGAATGTTACCATGTTTGTTATATAGAAAAAAAAACATGAATATGTTTTGCGAAGCAGTCCGTTCTTCCGTCGGGCAGTATACAGTTGTGGTAGTCACAAGTATTAATCTGAAAATATTTCTAGGTATTGCTTTTTTGTTTCAATATATTGTTGTTCGTCTGATGTTATTATTGTCAAGCTTCGTTCGACCAAAGATTTTCGAAAGGCTGTGTATAATTGCATGATTGTGAGGTTGTACAACTAAATGGTAAATGTCCGTAACTTCAGCTATTGCATGACCACAAAAAAAATGCCTTCAAGAAATTACAACACGCATGCATTATGCAACAGGAAACCCATGTAGGCCGGTCTGCAATAGTAATGCATTCTGCCAATTCATGATTTGGGTTGCATATGTTTATATTATTGTAATTGTTTTGTATTATTATTATTATTGTTATTATTATGCAGGAAATCTCTACTTAAATACTACTTCATCGAAGCTATACGTAAACTACGAAGTGGACGCTGTCTAACAGGAAGAGGTGCCAGAATTGTTTTGTGCATCGCCTATCTTTGTACGCAGTCTGATTTTGTTGTTGATTTATTGGGCAAGATGATTGCATTTCATAGGTCAATCTCGGTATCATTAGCAGAAAGGAACGGTGATTTGATGCCTTGCCGTGTTTCCGACTTACACGATTTCTTGCAGTGGAAATAGAGCAGGCATACCATGCAACTTGCCTTTACGATTGTCAACAATTTTGTCCTACATTGCATTAGTTGATTTTTATGCTGATATTGAAAAGTTGTTTTCAGGTTAAGGAATTTGCTTGTATTGCTAAGATAAGTGAGGTATTGTCTAGGAGCGGTTGGCATTATATCTCATGTTCTAAGTGTTCAAGCAAGTTAGAAAAACCAGGCTATGCGCTAAATTGCAACAAATGTTTGGATCGAAGGCTGTTGGCATTCTACGGTATTTAGACCATGCTCCATTCCATTGTGATCGCGTATTTTGTTTTAATTCATCATTTTCCCGTCCTTTGTTACATGGTGTTCAGTAGTAGGTTTCGAATTTAAGTAATCGTTGATGATGGAAGTGATATCGCGACGTTTGTTATATTTGTTGGACCTGGAAGGAAGTGCACAAACACTACTATTGAGGAAATAGTCAGCTCATCGGTCGGTTTTTCTAAATGTTGGTGAATTACTATGAGGGTGTTGATTATTACCCTCTTCATTCGTTGGCTATGTCTATGTCTTTTGTACTCTCATGATGGCTACTAGGGCAGCTTTGGTGACGACGCAATACCAAAATGCATACTAAATTTGGTTGGAAGAAAATTTCTGTTCTATGTAAGAGTGAAACCTTTTGATTTTCAAAGTATGTATCGCAGCTTCCTATGTCACTAGTGCAGTAAAGCACATGGGCGACTGTTGTTATATAACATGGGCGACGGTTTTTACCCGTCGCCCATCTTCATAATTATGGGTGACGGTTGTTAAACCGTCGCCCACGACGACGTATGGGCGACGCATTCTGCCCACAATGCGTCGCCCATACTCGATAGTTTTTTATAATATATAACTCAACCGTCGCCCACGACGACGTATGGGCGACGCATTCTGCCCACAATGCGTCGCCCATACTCGATAGTTTTTTATAATATATAACTCATAGGCGACGCATTCTAGAGCAGAATGCGTCGCCCATGATTTAATTATTTTAAAATATAAATCATGGGCGACACATTCCTCGCCAGAATGCGTCGCCCATGATCAACGTTTCTTTTATCCTTATATACTATATGGGCGACGCATTCCTGGCCAGTGTGCGTCGCCCATGATCATTTTTTTTAATTATTATTTTTAGTTTTAGTCATCCCTAACAATCAACCCAAATCAACCAAATCATTCCAATCAAAATAACCAAAACATTTATCCAACAAATATTGTCAACAATAACTAATAATCATCCAACATTAAATATATCCTAATAACATAAAACACTAACATATATTTAACGCTCATAGTCTAACCTACGTCAAAAAGTGCATAAAATGCTCCGCCCACAACTCCCGTACTTCGTTGATCTCTTCGACGCCGTAAGCGGAGCGTTCTAGTATCTAAAACATTTAAACGAGAGGATAATATTAAAACATACTTTATAAACATATATATTAACTTTAAACTTAAAGAAGGTGATGGTTTGAAAATAATACCGTTGGCAAGTTCGTCGTATCATCTTTGCCGATACGTTGCAGATAATATCGTACATGTACCTCATGACGTAAAAGCCACATAACTCGCTCACGTTCGGTTGTCGTGGGCACTAGTTTAGAAAGATTGATCAATATCGAATGGTAATAATTTAACCCAAATAAACTTTGAAATGCATATGTCAAATCCTTGCATCTCTTCAAAGTAACCTTCGATTTCCTATTACGATTTCTAACTGCACCCAACAGCGACGCCGTCAAAATTGCCCTGAAACTCGAAAGTAGGTAAAACTAAGTAATTTCATGATACAGATTTATTAACATATGAACTTTATTGTATATAAAAAAACTTACGCATCTATTCGAGGACGAACTCTTATCTTCCTTACGCCGATGGGCG
This sequence comes from Craterostigma plantagineum, assembly GCA_027422505.1. Taxonomy (NCBI): domain Eukaryota; kingdom Viridiplantae; phylum Streptophyta; class Magnoliopsida; order Lamiales; family Linderniaceae; genus Craterostigma; species Craterostigma plantagineum. Next base: position 718,652 of record JAPQWV010000240.1, on the reverse strand, counting down.
GTGCGAGCGAATCGAATACATACACCGAGTTCGAAGGAAAATCAATGACCAATAAAATCCAATGGTCACTAAAACAAACGAAAGAAATGATTATTTATAACATAAGTTATGAATTAAGAAAATATATATATTATTTTCTTACCCGTCACAGTAAGGCGCAAACAAGTAAGTGCCGACCCGATACGAGTCTTTGATAATATCGGCAAGGAAATCAACCTCGCTATTTGCTGTCTCATCATGTTCCATAGCCGCCAAACGACTCGTGTCGCAACACTTGAAGCTCTCAGACTCGTTATGAAGATACCTTAGAATATGATTACTCAATAAAATGTAAAAAAGCAAAAAATAAAACTTGTAATGATTTATTGTTTCAACGAAATAATAACTAATACCTCATAAAAAGTTGAATAACTGAGGGATCCACACTCTCGAGCTTGAACAGATCGACGAAGTCATTATTATCCATGTACACGTCAGCGACTTTGTTATTCGGATTGTAATAGACGTCTCTCATACTGAATGAGAGGGAAGCTGACATACGTCGATCGTCGCGTGAGGCGAGGTATTCGAAGAGCTGGCGACACTGAGGGCCCAAACTATTCACCACCCTCTGATCGAGGCATGCGATGTCGTCATCTTGACGAATAGACACATTTGGCGCTTTAGCTGGAGACTTTCCCTTCGCTGGCGATTTTCCTTTCTGTGTTTACAAGTACAACACATTATCAAACATTATTATACGAAAATCAATAAATAGTACTTTATTACCGCATTATTCGAACTTATTAACACTCTTGGCCACTGAACGTAGCTGCCTAGTGCATCTCCAAGAGTTATCAGATGCATAGTCGGTAGCAGTTGGACCTCGCCGAGAACGACGGTATCGACGGAGACAACAACGTTGTCTGCCGTAACAGATGTTCCATGTATTTGGAAACGTCCCTCAACGATGGTGCCAAGACCGACAACCTCTAGCGTCCCTTCGATTGCTAACATCAATCGAACCCTAGGATACTATATGATTTTAAAACAATAAATTGTTAATGATACTAAAACATTAAGACGTTGCACATCAAACAATAATTAAGAATAAATGCATACCGTCACATTCATCGACAATGGAAATGGATCGATCTAAGGTTTCGCCACCTGAACCGCGAGAACTCGGTATTTGGTCGCGAGGGTCATATCCAACATTGCCGCGGGCCACTTCGTCTTGTTCGCTGTTGGGCACTGGAAGGCCCATTTGAGCGAACATGGCTCTCATCCCAGACCTCATCTCCTCCCGCATCTCGTCCCTAAACTCGGCCCTCATCTCCTCCCGCATCTCGGCCCTCAACTCGGATCTCATTTGCTCCATGGAAATCTGGCTCGAAGAGGGCCTCGACTGCTCGGATGGATTGCCGAACACGCTCCGTATCGTCTCATCCTTCCCGCATCCTCTAGGTCGGCCGCTATGATCAGGCTTTCCATGAATTCTCGACTACGCGTCTTTGTGCCTAACAGGGACAAATTCTCCTCGCGCTTCTTCGGCATGCACCTCTATCTGTCAAATTCGAGTTATTGTAAGTATGATATATATTGTGTGAGATACTTTTATAAAGTAATATACTTACCAATCTCTCAGCCAGCTCCCGATTCGCCGGGTGGTCAAGGTGATACTGACCATCTTTTCCTTTCCTCATTCGACTACGAAAATAATCCTTAGTTCTATTATTTCCTTGGAGGATAGATTCGGATATTTCCCTGTCTTCGGGGGGCATGTGCGTTAGCGGGTCCTCCTCAACCCATTCGGGTCGCCGACCTATATACCCCGCCGTGCCGAGATGGTGTGGGTATAAGTGGTGAGCCTGGCTATGTTTAGCCTTCTGACTAATCTCCTGCAATTTATAAAAAAAAAAATAGGTGTGAACATATATATATATATATTTATATATGAAAAATTAGAGGGCCATCACTTTATCACCTGAAATTCTGGGGCTTCCCTATAGTCCATCCACACCTGCAGTCCTTCCTGACTGAGGTGCTCATACTCATTAGCCAACTCAGGCCCTTTCTTCTTCTCCTTGACAGCATATTTGTGCTTCCAATTCTTGCGAAGCTCACCGGCTTTTTTGAGGACCTTCTTCTTTATAGCAGGATTATCAGGCAAGTTCCAGGGCCGCTGATAATACATTTTGAGTATATTAATATCAACAGATAATAACTCAAGTAAAATAATCACTAAATTACCTGAATGTCTGCCCAAAGTACCTCCTTGAGCCCGACGTCGATCTCGCGCAAATTAGTCACGTAGTCGGTAACCTGCGATCTTGTCACGTGACCAATGTAGTTGATAAATTTGACCCTTGTATCATTATCAGGGCCAATGCATGTACCGGCGTCGTCGAACTGCAAGATGCACTCATCGGACTCAACGCTCAACTTCTTATGTAAATTCTTCATGCTGTAAGGGCCTCTCTTGCACCTATTAGTCCCGCTTGATTCGGTACCAGGCGAAGAAGATGTGGGGGGATCCGAAGACATTGTACCTGAAAAAATAACAAGAAATCGGCTTCACCGTGCCATATCCAATTCGTATACCCAGGTTTGAAACCTGCTAGTAGCAAATGTTCCTTCACAACATCACTATTCCACCAGTTCATGTTATTACAATTGCGGCACGGGCACGAAATCTTAGATTGCCTTTTTTTCCGACGATTCTGTTCCGCACATCTCATAAATTCCTCAACACCCTTCGCATACTGAACCGTTGTTCGCATACAGTACATCCAACCCCGATCCATTCCAATAGAGCATAAACTCTACAAATTAAAATTTACAGGTATTTCACATAATCAAGTACAATCGATCGAACGGCTTTGATAGGGTCCTTATCGCTCCAACCTAACCCATCTTAAAACATTCACTGTCGCTTGTAAATGTGTCTTTGAGCTTCTATGTTGACAAAAATTCGGCAGCATTTCCCCACAGTTCTCCAAGTAGACGAAAAAATATGAAAAGGATATGCATCCAACCCATATGTCTACCCGGAGAACATTTAAGCGAAATGCAAACCAAATTTTTCATCAACATCGAATGCTCAAACGCACATTTACATCCTAAAGCGATAGCGAACGTTTAAGAACGGTCCCAAACGGGGACCATTCAAGGTTTTCTCCTAATGAGAAAACCTTGAACGGGTATCTAAGCTTAAATAAAAACTTAAATTCACAAAGACGAATGCATACAAATCAAATATGAGTTTGAAAACTTACATATAGCTGTCCAAAGCACGAATATCACCCGAAAATCGCCCAAATTGCCCAAATCCTCCAAAGTTTTTAACCAAAACCTACGTTTCGCAAAATATAAGCTCAATATCAACCTCAAATCGAATATAACAAGGGTCTAAGCCAAAATTACACACGTAATACAAAAATTTTCGTAATAGATATTTAGGAAAAATCTCAATTTTCGAAGTATTTAACACATATTCGCCAATTACATGAGGAAAATGGTTAGGAGAGATCTTACCGTGTTGTCGTAGCCCGAAAACGTCGGAAAGAGTCGATGTCGCCGGAAAATATCGCCGGAAAATATCGCCGATGAAGGTGAGGCCGCGGCCAAAATTCGACCAAAATCCCTAACGTCCAAACTTCACCAAAATACCTAATTTTCGCAATGATAAACATCAATATCAACCATAAATCAAATATAACACACGAATAAGCTACGAAATCACATAAATTAAGCTCCAAATTCTCAAAAATTCGAAACCCCCAATTTTCGAAAAACCCCAATTTCGAAACTTCCAAGCCGCAAAACGCTAAATACAATGAGGGGAAATGCAAAATGAAGTTCTTACCGTGTTCTCCAAGCTCGGATACGATGGAAAACCTTCGATTTCGCCTAAAAATCACCAAAGCAGCCGCCGTTTCGTTTTTTTCGTCTTGTCGAAGCAATGAAGTGAGGAGGAAGAAGACTAATTTTAAAGACTCATGGGCGACGGTTCCTACAGAAAAATCCCGTAACCGTCGCCCATGATATATAAATTTTAAATTTTTTTTAAAAAATCATGGGCGACGGTTGTTACGAAAAAACCGACGCCCATAGTCAAAAAATATAATTTTTTTAAATTAATTTAATACATTGGGCGACGGACTTTATTTCCTGAAAGAACCGTCGCCCATAATAAAAAATAATAATTTTTAAAAAATGTTAAAGTGTTGGGCGACGGTTGTTTAGTTCCGACCGTCGCCCAAAGTTTACTTAACTCATAGGCGACGGATTTTGTTAGATAACCGTCGCCTATGTTCACCGATACTTCAAAAAAATTACGTAAATGCCACCGCGTTTATTATAGGCGACGGTTTTCGTACACCAGTCGCCCATAATGCCGTGGCCTATAAGTCATTTTCTACTAGTGTGTCCCGTATGATAGAACAGATGATCCAAAAAGTTTCGGATTTTTTCTTTTACATTGACGGTGTAATTTGACATTTGTTTCTGAGAACAATGATATTTTCTCTTTCAGATTCTAACAAAGCACAATATCTTAACAACTTTTCTTTTTCTTCACACAAGGTACAATCTTTTATTGCAAAGAACAGCATGGTTGGGGGCATTCTATATGTGTATACCTACTGGCGTTGTAGTGGGATATGTTTATGGTGGAGTGGTATGTTAGTTCTGTAGGAACATTTCCTTTAGCTCGTGACATTTAAAGATGGAAGTGCTAAACGAGCTGTCATGCGTGTTGTTTTGTAGGGGTATGTATGCTTTCATGAAGCATCGTGTCATGTTTCCTAACTGTCTTCTATGCTATATTCCGTAAAATTTGTTTTCCTTTTGTAGTTTTGGGGAAACTTTATATAATCTACACCTAATCGTGCAAGTTTTTAGAAGACATAAACATTATATTAAACATAAGGAAGTTACGCATTAAGGTAGGATTTTCACCTTCCTCACTTCGAAATCTTTGAATTTGTTAAGGATCCTAAGCTTGCTAAACTCTTCCTTCTTTCTCCTAGTTTCTGCTCTCGTTCTTTGTTCTTTCCAAATGAGAGTTTTAACTAATGAATTGTCGATATACACTACTAAACTTCGAAAATGGTGATGACAAGACAAGATGATGACGATGATTTTCCTTAACCTTCAGTAATATATTTTTTATTTAAGCTATTTAATATTAGGGAATTTTCGAAAATCCCTTAATCCCAAGTAGGCCTGGGCTTTGGGCCGGATTGGGCCGGTTCCGGCGGTTCCGGTTCCACCGGTTCCGGTTCAACCGGTTCCGCCGTGGTACCGGTTCCGGTTCCGGTTCCGGTCCCGGGACCATTTTCCCGGGACCGGCCCAGAACCATACCTAGAACCCCCGAGCCTTTATTGGGCCGGTTCCGGGCCCAAAACCGGAACCGGCCCATTTATTTTTTATTTTTTATTTTTTTTTTACTAATTCTTTAGAAAATATCCAAAAATTTTATTCAAAAAAACAAAAAAAAAGATAAGAAAAGTACAAAAAAAATAAAAAAAACTACCTAAAAAATACAAATAAAAACATCAAAGAAAGAAAAAAAATACCTAAACTAAAACTTAAAAAAAGGAAAAAAATATTCGAAATAAGAAAATACAATTTAGTCGACTTGACTATTAACTAAGACGATGTTTGAGGCCTCTTCGTCTTCGTCCGAACTAGAAGAACGGAACTCGTCGATGGCGTTCTCCCGTCAGTTCTTCGATTCGGCCAAATACCAATCCTTCAATAAGGTTAGCATTGCGAGGGAAACCGGGCTAAGGCTCGCACGTCGGTCGCCGATAATTCGTCCGGATGTAGAGAAGGCGGACTCGGAGGCGACACTAGACGCTTGCACGGCTAAAACGTCTCGAGCGACGGCGGATAAGGTCGGATAGAGAGTCGCGTTCGACTTCCACCAGGCCAAAACGTCGAAGTCTTCAGGAGTCTGGAAGTTGTGGCTCAGGTACAGTTGGATCTCGTTCGTGTTCGACCCCGACGCACGTGTTTTGGTCTTCGTCTTTTGTGCCTTCAATCTTCGTAGTAGTCCCATTGCGCCGCCGCCTCCTTCCGACGAACCGGCTTCGCTCGCTGGTACTGTTTGCTCCACACTGTGTCCCTGCTCAGCTGCGTAAACAGAAAAAAAGTTCTTGGAGACAAGTGTGAATTGACGCCTTTTGGTCGTCCACTTTCTTTCCAAGAAACTGAGCATAATAATCGAAAAAAATATCGAAAGTATCAACGCCGCAACTAGGGTCGAGTAAGGCAGACAAACCGTGGACTATTGGGCTTGTTTCCCAATACTTCCTGAACTTCTGCTCCATGTTTTGGATGAAACCACCCAAGTATGGACTGTTGCGATACTCCACGAACTTGTAGCACATTGCGAAGAGGTTCGGGACGAATAATGGGGACGTCGGGTAGTGAACTCCGGAAAATTTCTCCGTAGCCTCGGCGAACACTTCAAGTATGGACACGACACAAACCTACAATATCCCAATCAAGTTGTCGTAATTCATACCTGGAGGTGTTGCCGACTGCGACCTCGTTCCAAAAGGCGTCAACAAGTCCTTGTAGCGCATGAAGGTGCTGAGGAGGTGGTACAACGAGTTCCACCTAGTCGGGACTGGCAACGGAAACTTCTTGTACGTGAGGCCGGCGGCAAGGACGGTTTGCTTCCACGACGTTCCGTAGCGGCGTTCCCGAAGTAACTTACCTATTACCTTAAACTTTTCTACAATATCTCCCAAAATTTTGTCAAAAGCACATTGCACACACAAGTTAATAATATGGCAAGCGCACCTAGCATGTAATAATTTGCCGTCTAAGGGTAACTTAAGATGCCTACGAAGGATCCCTATCGCTACGTTGTTTGCACTAGCATTATCTAAGGTGATAGACATAATCTTATCTTGAATACAATATTTATTAATGACATTCAACACATAGTTCGATATCGTAGTGGCGTTATGTTGCGAATCTAGGGGATCTAGGGAAAGAATACGTTTTTGCATAGTCCATGTATCATCTATCCAATGGGCGGTGACGACTAAATAAGATTGCGACGTAATATTAGTCCAAATATCGGTAGTCAAACTAATCCTACACGTAATGTTGGCTAAATGACTAATTAAGCTAGACTGATATTCCTTAAAAGTTTCTAAGACATATTTCCTAAGGGTTTTACGGGTCACGTTATGGAATCCGGGTTGTATCGTACTCGTAAATTCGATAAACCCTTCACTTTCCGCAATGCAAAAGGGTTCTTCACACATTACTACGAATTTAACTAAGGCTTTCTTAGAAATTTCCCTAGTAATAACAAAATTCGTACCCGTACCTACGTTTATTTGTTGTTGTCGGGGTTCGGTTCCTACCGGCTCTAGATCCTCCCCGAAGTTATGCGCCCTCTGGAGGTGTTTTTTCAACGAGCCCGTCCCACCTTGATTCGGTCCGGTCTTAATTGTGTAGGGATGGCGGCACATTTTGCAATATGCGGTACCTGAAGAGGGATTATTTTTATCCATTTCTAAATCAAAATAATTCCATACCTTAGACCGCCAACCACGCGGTTGTTGCTTCCTTCTTGTAGTCGCCGTAGAAGCTTGGCTCGGTCCCTCGTCGGTCGTCGCCGCCGTTTCCGGTACATCGGTCTCCTCGTCGGTGTCGGCATTCCCCTTAAACGTATCGGCGTGTCCTAAAACCATAAAAACATCGTCGCTCGGGTTCGGGTTAGGATTTCTCGATGACGACGCCATTAGTACTTCAAAAATATCGAAAATAATAATTATATTGGTGTATAATAATAAGTGAGTGTGTGTAGTAGTGTAAATAAAATAATTATTATTGTTAATAATATTAAATATTAATATGTGGATGATATTTTGAGAGTTTTTTGAGAGAGATTGGAAGAGATTTGGATGTAATTGTGAGTTAAAATGATTAAAATGAGGTGGTATTTATAGATTTTTGGTTTGGGGTTAAAAATGTAATTTTTAAAGTTTAAAGAATAATAAAAAAAAAAATTAGCATGGCCCGTTGGCCCAACGGCTATATAGCCGTTGGTAGCCGTTGGGCCGGTTCCGGTTCCGGTCCGGAACCGCGGAACCGGAACCGGTAACCGGAACCGGTAATCCGCGGTTCCACGGCCCGCGAACCGGCCCAGTTCGTTTTAACTGGGCCGGTTACCGGTTCCAGAACCGGGCCAACCGGTTCCGGTTTTGGGCCGGTTAAACGGGCCGGTTTTGGGCCGGTTCTGGGTTGGACCGGCCCAAACCCAGGTCTAGTCCCAAGTCTCAATCGAAAATATTTCCTTGTCCGAATTTCATTTTCTTTATTTTTTAATTTTTTCGGGTACTTTCTTATTAAGCATTTGAATTAATTCGAATGCTTCTACGATTCCAATTAAATTTTCCCAAATGTCACAAATTCTTAACGAAAATTGCTTAGTTACAAAATTACACCACTAATTATATCAAAATCCCGTGTTAAATTTTACGGGTATTACACAAAATCACATCTATTGATTTCCAACGGACAATCTCAACCATCTACTTCAAAATAAAAACTTTATAAATAATAAAATGAATAAAAATTGAAATCTGTTGAACCAGCGGTTACGATTCTCCTACTGCTGCTGACTGACCAAATGTGATGCGTGATAATGCCAGACTGCTTTAAGTCGAAGAAAAATATTTATTATGTGGATTTAAGTCGCTAAAAGGAAATTATGAGCTCTCACATATTAAATTTCGTGTAAATTATTGTTTAAAATAATCGAGGGAATCAAAACTGCGCAAAATCGACTAGAAGTACAATTCGAAATATAAGGAACATTATTTATATAAGGAAAGTATTTAAAATAATTATAGCATAACACGATTGTATGACATTAGGGTCCTACTATTCACACACATCTACACCCACAACACTTGAAATTTGTAGTTTAAATAATCACATGATTCAACAATAATATTTATTTTTAAAAATTTAGCAATATTAATTAATTGTATTGATCATTCAAACATATTAATTAAGTTATTTTATTCAAGGGCACATTGATATAATATTTAATTATTTTTCATTGTACCACCCCTTATTTTAATAATCACTACAAGATTATATTAACTTAAAAAATGTTATTATTATCAGTATTAATTCCCGATTTTACGGGTTTCGATATTTGTAAATAACTAAAATATTCTATTTATACTTTATAATAATAAATTTTGTTTCAGATAATTCTATAGTATTTTAAAGAATTAATATTAAAATTCAATTGAATATATATTCTTTGTAATTTCTATTACCTGTTTGAAGGTTTCAACTATGTTATATTACAATAGCTTAATAAATTTTTCAGTTAAAATATAAACTTAAATAATAGTTAACATACCTTATAAATTGGTATGGATTTATTTATTGTTGACTTTTTAATTAGATTATTATCACTAAAACTCCTTTTTTCTTGTTATATGAAGTGTAGAATTAATACGTAACTAATGTTTACTCTATATATATTAGGGGCAACCTCAATTAAATCCCCATTTCCAAACTTTTTATCAACTAACTCCCCCTTTCAATTTACTTATTATCAAACTTCCTTAATCAAAACATTCTTACACATCACTACCTATTTACCCGAAATGACGATTTTAGCCTTCAGTTATTATTTTTTAATCATTTCTTCCCCAAATCAACACCCGCGGAGCTTTTAATTTCAGGCCTCATCTCCCAACTAGAAAAGCTCCCGCCGGCGACGGAAAAGCCTCTGCCCGCACCGGGAAGCTCCGAGCTTGCCTAATTCATCGTGGGTTTCTCGGTCCAGGTAAATTGAGGTAGGTTTTTGTTGTTTTTTTTTCACTGTGGGTTATCCTTCGAGCTTCTTGACCTCGAGCAAACGAAATTGAGTTAGAGAACACTCTGATGGGGTGTACAATGAATGTTTGTGGCAGTAGCATGGACATAAATTGGGAATCGGGTTGTGGGTGTCGCGATTTGGGTGTCGAGCCGAGGGTGTTGCGATTTGGGCGTCGAGGTTTAAAAAGCTGAGTTCTTCTCCTGTTTTCTACTGTTAGCATACTGTGGGTGTCAAGAGAGGTTAGTATTTGCTTAAGATTTGGCTAATTTATCTGTTAAAGCAATTTATTATATGCAGTACCAAAGTATATTGAATTACAGTACCTGCATTTCTTTTATGAAGTACCTTTTGAAGGTTTCTAGCAGTATCATATGGTAATCGTTTGTTATTTTTACTTTTAACAGGTAACATAATACGAAGATATGTTGTCTACGAATGTCTTTGGTGGGCTCACGTTGTTTGCATGTGTGGAATATAAGAAGAGCACATATTTATTGTTTGACCAATGAAACGATAGGTTATGGAGCATTCTTTTTGTTGGTATGTTGCCGATATGTTATCACACATTCTTACGACGATATGTTTTTGATATGATGTTGGTGGATAATGATTGTCGATATGTTCGATATTAATATTGTTGGTGGACGAATCATATTAAAATTGTAGATATATTGATATCAATACTATTGTTGGATGAATAATATTAATACAGATGTCGTATTATTGATGGTGTACCAATAAAATTGTTTGCTGGAAGTTCTAATGCCTTATTTGCACAATAATCTACGTGTTTTCGATAATCAGAAACGTGGTACGCAAAGATACTACAAGTAACCTACCCACGGTACTACATTATCATAAGCTATGGTAATATAAACATCTATATATGGTACTACAAATATCTGTATATTGATACTACAAATTGGGACAGGAATTTTGATTGTTAGAAACGTGGTACGGAAAAGATACTACAAGTAACATACATATGGTACTACATTATCGTAGGGTATGGTACTATTGACATCTATATATTGGAACTACAAACATATGTATATTGGTACTACAAATTTGGGCAGGAATTTCGATTGCTAGAAACGTGGTACGAAAAAGATACTACAAGTAACATATGTATGGCACTACACTATGATAGGGGATGGTACTACGAACATCTATATATTAGAACTACAAACATATGTATATTGGTACTACAAATTTGGGTAGGAATTTCGATTGCTAGAAACGTGGTAAAAGATACCACAAGTAACATACGTATGGTACTACACTATGGTAGGTTATGA